>JAQZBX010114291.1:0-10031 GCA_029593785.1 Cabassous unicinctus
TTTTTTTTTTTAGAAGGCACCAGGAACCAAACCCAGGGCCTCTCATATGGGAGGGAGCCTCCTAATCTCTTGAGCCACCTTCGCTCCCTCTTTGTTGTCTCTCATTGTGTTTCCTTGTTGAGTCTTTTGGGTTGTGTCATCTTACTGCATCATCTTGTTGCGTTAGCTCACTGTACCAGCCCATCACATCAGCTCGCTGTCTTGCTCATCTTCTTTAGGAGGCACCAGGAACCAAACCTGGGACCTCCCGTGTGTTAGGCGGGAGCCTAGCTGCTTGAGCCACATCTGCTTCCCTAGATTACTTTTGATTAGATTGCTTAGGGCCTTTGATTGGACTATGTCAGTGAAGCATGAACCAGGGTGGGTCTCCATCCTCTTACTGGGGTCTTATATAAACTAGGAACTGGAAGCAGAAACACAAAGAGAAAGAGAGCTGCCAATTTGACCCTAACATGTGAAAGAAAGGGAGAAACCCTGAGAGGCTGACAGAGATGCCAGAGGCTGGAATTAGCAGAGAAGCTGAAAGAGACAGGCCTGAGAGGAGACTAGCCATATGCCTGATTGCTTAGAGCTGAGTTCAGAGAGAAAGTGGAGCAACCAAAGCTGAAAGAGAGGAGACCTGGAAAGAAATGAGCCATATGCCTGATTGCCCACAGCTGAGACCAGGGAGGAGGCGAGCCTGAAGCAGAAGGCAGAGACTTCAGTAGAGATCAACTGCCACCTTGCCTTGCCATGTGGCAGGACTCCAGGATTTGCCAACAGCCAACCTTTGGTGAGAAAGCATCTCTGATGGTGCCTTGATTTGGACATTTCACAGCCTTGGAACTGTAAACTTTTACCCCAAATAAATTCCCTTTATAAAACCCCTTTCTGATAATTTTGCATAGGCAACCTTTCGGCAAACTAAGCCCCTCCGCCCCATGTGCTCTATTTCCAGTCTAGAACTCTAGAACAGTGTCTGACACATACTAGGCATTTGGTAAATAATTGTTCACTCAATAATGATTTAAATATTGACTAAACTTTTTTTTTAGATGCTTTGTACTGGAATAGCCTAGCTAAAGAAAACTGTGCCCACCTGATAACTATGTGGCTACAATTTACCCCCCAAACAGACTGATCTGTGTACATCCAGAATCAATTCAATCTTAAGGTACTTTTAAGAGTCCTTCTCAGTGATGGCAGTGATAAGTCTCCCTTATTGCCCAGTAAAGACTGTGGCTCCTCAGTCTGCCATAATAATGGCCATCGATAGAGTCAAGCAAGTTATTTCTTCTACATAAATGTATTTTAGTATTTGTCTCACTTCCTTCAGTTAAAGACACCCTAAATAATGTATTCATTTGAAAGCATGGAAGTTTGGAGTTTGACTTAAGGCAAATAATTTCTCACCTAATTTCCTCCTAAATTCAGGTCAAAATGTTCAGTTGTAGCTATAATTAAAAAGGGGAGTAGGAAAGAGTGAGAGACTGTCCATGTGCTATTATTTCAGTCTTTAAAGTTGGCTTATTGTTTTCTAATAATCCAGTTCCTTTTAGCATGAACAGTACAAGGTAAATAAGTCCTAGTTTTTAGCTTTGGCACAATGTAACCTACTCTCAAAGGTGTGACTGTACCCTCAGGAAGTATAAAATGTAAGTAGCGATCATGAATGTGTATTGCCGTTATTAATGTTGCTTTGGAATCCTTAGAATTAAGAACTATTTTACCCATCTTTTAAGTGATTAACTAGCTACTTTCAAATAATTGGCTTAATAGTGGGGAACAACCAATATGAAAATGCAAAATCACAGGAGGTAATCTCTACAGGAACAAACTGCAAAATATGGACTCATGGTGGCAGGGCATGCCACACAGCATGTCACTTGCAAACGTTGATTTGGACAATCAGAAACTGAGCCATTTATTTTTCTTTTTTCATTTCTTTTAGCTATCCTTTGGGAGGCAGAAATGGTTTAAGAAAAAATATTGTAAGGACACAAAGGAGTTGGCTAAAATAAACATATGGGATGTCTGTGTGAGAATGAATTTTGAGTGATGAAGATCTTTGTTGGATTGGAGGAACAGTTCACTCTAGTAGCATGGCAATTCTATATTCCTTTGGTATGAAAATTGGTTATCAGAAAACACTAATTGTGTACTTCATTAAAGGTAGCGTACCAATTGATTGAGGTGACAGGAAAATCTAACGGATGATACGGTACTAAGTCTGGAGCAGAATACGTGGTATTTGATTGCCTATAGCAAGAATTTCTTTGTCTAGGAGAACTTCTTTAAATTGTCTAAGTCGTTGTTATGTGTCTTACCCTAAAATACTATATATCACTGTGTGCAAAGGTTAAGATCATCCTTTTGATATGCTAAATGAAAATGTGTTTCTGCTTCTACACTGTTGTATTCTTATTACCCCCATATGCTTTAAAATTTTAATTAACTTATTTAGCAAGTTTGCTACTTCCTGCCTTTGTTCATTCCATCATTATTTCACCCCTCTTGCTTTCTTTTAATTAAAAGTGAACCTTATTTAATGTAGAAATAATTTTTGTTGTTAGAGTATTTTATATATCTTCTGCCCAGTTGTCACTACCAACAAATCTAATATCCATTTGAGTATATCTCAGTAATGTTTTTTGTCGTTTCTCTTCTTTTAATGTAAAAATGTCACCTGTTTCACAAATGACTACTTTGTGATTGCGTGTCACCATTTCTCTTGAGATTAGGTAAATTTTGATGAAGTATACATAAAAATTTTGTGATACTTGGGCTGCTTAGACACAATATACATCAAAAAATGAAGCAATTTTAGATGGAAAAAGATTTTTCTTCTTATTCTTGGATAAAGCAACAATGGAAAAGTGTTTAGTATAAAATTTTAAAGTTATGGATTATATCTGATTGGATAAAAGGATAAGGAAACAAATGAAGCACATTAATGGGTTGACATTCAGTTCATGTTTCTGTGGCTGTCTGAAAGATTGTATCAATAACAAATTGACATAGCATATACTTTACTGTTATACAGAGAATAAGTATTATAAATGCCGTTTGTCTTAGTTTGCCACAGGGCTGCCAATACAAAGTACCAAAAATGACTTGACTTTTAGAATGGGATTTTTATTTAGGGTAAAAGCTTATGTTTCCATGGCTGTGAAATGTCCAAATCAAGGCTCTGTCAGAGATGCTTACTCACCAAAGTCAGCTACTGTTGATCCTAGTGTCCTGCCATGTGGCAAAGATGGCTGCTGATCTCTGTCTTCCCCTCCAGAATCTACCATCTCCTGGAGCTCAGCTGTGGGCAACCAGGCATAGGACTTTTCTTTTCTCTCAGTGTTGGCTGTGCCATCTTCTTCCCAAGTTCAGCTGTGAGCTATCAGGCATATGGCTCATCTCACCCTGGGCCTGAGATCATTGAACCTCTTGGGGCTTCTCCCTTTGAGCTCAACTGTGGGTGAACCTGGAGTCCTTTCTCTCACATTGCAGGATCAAATATGGCAGCTTCCTTTTTTCTCTGCATGTGTGTCTTTCTGTGTGTCTCCATTTATATCAGATCCAGCAAAAGGGCAGAGACCCAACCTTGATCATGCCTCACTGACGTAGTCCAATCAAAAGTGTCTCACACCCACAGGAATGGATTAGTTCAAAATAATCTTTCTTTTTTTGGGATTCACCAAATTCAAACTGTCACACCATTATTTCATGTTGTTGAATCCAGAATTTGAAATTGCTTGAAAGACTTTATCCTTATGCCAAATGAAGTGTAGAATCCTATATTTCTTTAAATCATGTGCAGCATCTCTTATCCCCCGAAAGGGATACAAGGAAAAGTTTTCTACTCTAAGAGTGGTCTAACATGAAGAAAGCGGCATTGGCTTTTGTTGTATTTTGTTGCATTTTTAACAGTGAATGCCACAGAACAGATAATCATCTCTTGGAAATAGTTTATTAGGGATTCCTGTACTAGGTGGACTATTGGACAAGATCATCCCCCTCCCCAAAATTTAGGAGTAATCACTAGGTTATAGTAAAATGAGAAAAATAAGGAAAATTTGATATATCTATATATGACAGTATATGTGTGCAAATTTGACAGCTGTTTCTCTCTGGAAGGACTACTCTTTACTCAGAAACAATTACATAATTTTTTTGATGATAAGTTCCTTTTTTGATAATTAATAGTACATGGTATTGGTTTAGGTCAATTCCTTTGTGAAAAAGCAAAAGAACATGTCTACAATTCTATTTTGATCCACTCTCCACTCTTCTCCAGTGCCATGGACAATATTTTAGTGACATATGAAATCCAAAAGCCTGAGAACCGATGGAGTAGATGATCTTAGTTGTTCCTTCACAAGCTTTCTATGCAATCTACCTGATTAGCAGATTTCACAAAGGCTTATAATTATAAAGAACCAGGACCCCGAAGCATTATACTTAAATGCCATAATATTTAAGAAAAGTTATAAGGAACTGGTAGAGCCTAGGTGACAAGTTGGGAAAATTAGGATCATTTATTCATTTGAGAAGTTTTTCCTGACATTTATTCATCATGTGCTTACAGGACCTACTGTATGCCTGGTACCATTCTAGACACTTGCAATTTAACACTAAACACAGATTTCCCTACTGTCTTTATCAGTAGGAAATAAAATATAAGCAACAGATTTAATAAGTGTAAATAAATAATTATAAAGGATGCTAGAAGTTGATAAGTGCCATAGAAATAGAAAAAGTGTAGTGGGATAAGGGGATTTGGGGGTGGGGTGCCAGGTTGAGGGTAGGTTGCTTTGTTGAATTGGGTGGTCAGAGTAGGCCTCATTGAGAAGTTGGGATTGGACAAACTTGAAGGAGGTGAGGAAGTATTCAACAAGATCCCAGGAGGAAGGGTTTTTCATAGAGTGAATAACTTTAGCATGGCTCTAAGGCAAAAGTACACCTGGTGTTTAAGGATCAGCATGGAGGTGAGTGTGATTTACTCAAAGTGAGCAAGCTGGAGAATGAAGGAACCTGCCAATGGTTCCTTCCAATAATGTTCTTAGGACTCTGTGTCACCCTTTTAAAAAACCTGGTTTACTTTGCTTTTTATTCATTTGTTTTGGTAAAATGGAAACTTGCATATTTATTAACCCTGAATTTAGATTAAATTATATAATGCATATAAAAGGAACAACATTTTTATCAATAATTCCTGCCAATTATGTGAAAAATGGGCTCCAGTAGACATTTATAGGTAGAGAGAATGCTGGCCTGGATGTGGGATTACAAATACCAGAATTCTGTCTTGGCAGAACCTCAACCTTATCCAGAACTGTAATGACCAAGGTATCTGGGACCTAGTTCTTAGGTCCAGCCACTGTAACAGAAGGGGAGGTGGGGAGAAGGTTATGCTTGCTGATTGATGGTAAAGCCTTTGTCAAAGGCATGCCCATTTTCTAAATGAGGAGGTGAAAGTTAAATGGAAATTCTTCAAGGGAGGGAATGAGTCAAATTTGCTAGTGAGAAATTTTAATCCCAGGGACATGATATTGGAAAGTATATATAATTAGTGTATACACATATGTGTCTGAGAGCTTTACTCATTTGAATGGGTCAACTGACTAAGAAATTCATTTTCTAGGGTTGGGAGGTGGCTCATACTTATTGTCTACAGAGGGACAATCAAAGAAACAGAAATCATTTAGCTCATTTGATAATATTTAGCTCATTGATAATATTTCACTTTTTTTTGTTAAGGAACTAAAGACTGTTAAGGTAGAATCTTCCTACAGAATTTATGTATAGCCGAGTTATTTACACATTTCTGCTTGTCAAAAAAAAAAAAAAAAAAAAAATCGCCTTTCCTGCTTCCGAGCAACTCCTATTATGGTGTGCTGATGAAGACACTGCCTACCTTGCTCTTTTGGGAACAAATAAGCTTTCATATGCACACTGATTCCATCTGTTCCTTTTCCTGGATTCTTCAGAAATTTACAAATGTGTTGAATTTGTTCAGAATCCCCCACCAAGTATTTCAGAATCTACACAGCTCTCACCTTTATGTGTTAACAGAAATTTTAGGATCCTGTAACCATTGTCTACTGAGCATGTTTCCTTAATATCTTTATTTAAATGATTCTTGTGACTGCCAGTCTTCTAAAGCTAATGAGTCCTTTCTCATTTGGCAGTAGATCACTTACTGCCAAGCCCTTCCCATCTGATAAATGTTCCCTCAGCAATATTAAGGCAATCTGTTTAGTTTCACTAAATACAAAAATTATAGCCTGAGAAAAAGTGTATAATGTATTATGCCATATTATAGTGAAAGGACTCAAACTGGGTGATTGAATTCATTGTGATAGGGAAGTGGGGGCCTTTGTTCAAATAATCAATTAACATATTGCTATTTCTTTAACGCTTGAAATCTGAGTCACTATTTTGAACTTCCACAAGGACTCAGAATGACTTGGGATGTTAGCAGATTAACTTTCCAGTTTGTTTTCCCTATATTCCTAATATCTGTCCCCTTGTTATTTATTTGGATATATACACACACACATTTTAAAGGACATTTTCATTTATTGATTAAAAAAATATTTTAAAAGAATAAGTACACTCTGGGCAAACAAATAGCAGAAATGTATATTTATTTATGAAAATCGAAGGCACACCACCATCTTTTTCTGAAGCAGAATAGTATAAAGGTGTTTGCTGCTTGCGAGGATTGAGGTGCCTGTTTTAATGACCCAAATAAAAATCTGGCTCTGCTCAATGAACATAGGGGTCATTAATCATCATGCATACATATTTTTCTACTAAAGAATTCACCATTGTTATCCTTTAGTGAGTTCCCTCTTTTCATTTAACATGATTAGATTTCCACATGTTTTAGTTATACCTAAATTTGAGGGTATTATTTTTTTACTGATTCATGGATACTAAAATTTGAAGAGACTGTTTTAGTTTGCTAAAGGCTTCTGTGAACAATATACCAGAAATGTGTTGGATTTTATAATGGGAATTTATTAGGTTAAAAGCTTACAGTTCTGAGGCTGAGAAAAATGTCCAAAGCAAGGCACCAGGTGAAGCTCTTTCTCTGGAGGTTGGCTGCTGGCGATCCTGGGCTCCTGCTATGTGGCAAGGCACAATGTCGACTCTGCCTGTCTCTGCCTTCCCCTCCAGGCTCACTCTCTCCCTGAACTCAGCTGTGGTCACTCCGGTCACTCTGGCATATGATAGTGTCCACATGTCTCTTCCCTTCCTTGCTTCAGTTTTGGGCTGCTCTGTCTGTGGCTTTTCTCTCTCCTGGTTTGCCAACTTCTGGAGGCTTCTCTCTGTCTCTGCAGGTCTTTTTCTGTGTCTGCAGCTTTTATTCCTCACTTTCTAAGGACTCTAGTAAGTGGATTAAGACCCACCCTGGGCCATGCCCTACTTAAATGATCTAATAAAAAGGAAGGTCCTTTAACTGAATCTAATCAAAGGGTCCCATCTACAATAGGTTTACAGACCCAGGAATGGATTAGCTTTAAAAACAGGAAGTGAAGAAATCATCTTGCCCTTTCCCCTGCTTCTTGAGATGAAAACTTTGGTGCAGAAAGGATAGATTATTTGCCTAAAGTGAGCCAAACCTTATTGGTAAGGATTAGGATTATTTACTATTTATAGTCTTTGAGGTGGGTTTTCCATGGAGAAATAAATCTGCATACTTCAGGATTTTGATAAGCACATCATCATTGTAATTGCTATGAAAGTTTATAGTTCCCACCCTAACAAGTTACATGGTTTATTACAGTTCAGAGTAGAGGGTGACATATAGTAGGCCTATCCCCACCATACTTTCTATTTTACATTTTCCTTCACTACTTTTCCAAGATAGTTAAGTCCACTTATCCCTTCTTGATGATTATAATGATGAATACATGACATTTTTTTCCCTATTCAGCTCTTTTCAATAAGAACCAGAAAATATTTTATAGATAGCTCCCATTTTTATAACTCTAAGAATAATATTGTCCCTAGCAGTGACCCCATTTCTGTGCACAGATGGTTTTGATGTATGTATTTCAGGTATTTGGAGCAAGCACAAAATGAACAGGCCTGGCTGATACTTATTTTAGAATTAGCCCTACATCCATAAAGTATATTTTTGAAAGATTCATTTCTAGAATCTATTCAGTCCTGTAATGAGACTAAGTTTTGTCCTGT
This sequence comes from Cabassous unicinctus, assembly GCA_029593785.1. Classification (NCBI taxonomy): domain Eukaryota; kingdom Metazoa; phylum Chordata; class Mammalia; order Cingulata; family Chlamyphoridae; genus Cabassous; species Cabassous unicinctus. Next base: position 8,179 of record JAQZBX010114291.1, read on the forward strand.
GACTGTTTTTTAAGTAATGATAGTGGAAAACATAGTATAGGAATAATTTTAGAACTATGGGCATTGTGAGTTTTCTGAATCAATTTTACTTAATGAAAATACAGCTGTTCATTTAGACCATTTTTGACCATTAGTAAACAAAGCTGTCTTTCTATTGATGTCAGAAGAAAGATCAGTCCAGTTCCCTTCAGTAGGAGGAACTTCAGGTAGAAAAACTATCACAAGACTAAACTTGCCCCTTTTGGGGAAGGGTTAAGTTACTGTAAAACCTCTAATATCCTTTCCCGAGATCATGTAAATTCTGATGAAATCAGGGATGAGCCACTATTCTTATCCTGGGGGTGTTTGATGGGGTAGTGGATGAGTAGGTGGGGAGAGGAGGGAGGGAGGATACCAGAGAGAGCCAATGTAGGTAGATCAGTGTGTTGTGTAGGAAGAACACTGGCTTCTGAATCAGGGTGCCTCCGTCCTAGTCTCAATTTTCCACTCCTAATGTGTTCTCTGTGAACCCTGGGGCCAGAAGATCAGGGCTAGTTGAAGTCCTGGCTGGCTATATTGCTTGCTAGCCTTAAGAATTTGGGCCAGTTACCTAAATCTCTCTGGTCCTCAGTTTCTTCATCTGCATAATGGAAGTAATCATAGTACCTTCCTTAGAGTTGTGAGGATTAAATGAGCAAATAAGTATAAATCCCATAGAAAGCTATGCTAGCTATTATTATGGTGTAAGTTCCTTAACCATTTTGAGCCTCATTTTCTTTTTTTTTTTCATTGTAAATGGAATATCCCATATAGTGTGAAGATTATGTTGGTTGGAACTATTTAGTAAATGTTACTTAAATGTGAATTAGCTTTTACTTGATTAAAATGGTCTAAATGACCTGCATTCTCCATTGCATCAACCATTTGAAGAACAAAGCTTTTACTGTGTTTAGTAAGTTGCAATTTATTCAACTTTTGCCCTCCCTCACTCTCTACTTCCCTCTCTACCTTCCTCCCTCCCTTCCTTCCTTCCTTTTCTTTTTGAACATTAAACTTGGCTGGCTAGTTCAGACAACATTATTTATGGAGCATCTACTATGGGCAATAATGGTCCAGGCCACAGCTTAAGTCCCTGAGGCTCAGAGACAGTAAATGATTTGTTAGAGAACCTTGCCGGATCAGCATGACCCTTAGTTTTAACTACACTCACAAATTCTCCTTAAGCATCTTAATTAATTGTAATAGGATGCAGAGGCCCCAAATTCCAAACATTAAAATTGAAAAGAGAGCCCCCTTAATCCATAGTTGCTTTCAACCTTCATTTTTTTTCATTTAGACTTCAACAATGTTTTTAAAAATGGAAAAAGTATAAAGTCTCTCTCAAGTACTGCTTTTTAAAACAATCTTGTTCCGCACTGCTCCAGCTTTTCTCTTCTCACCAGGCTCCCATTTGTGATCTATCTGAAATGACTATTTCCACATAACACATTCTCTATTCACTGCTGATCTTCCCTGGAGCTGCTGTTACTTCCTGCGGGGAATATATATGAGGCTGGTGATCCACCAGGAGCCAGCCAGGGGACACTCTGAGATAATGACTCCTTTTTATTGTGAATAATCCTCAGTCTGAATTTCAGGTTTCTGGTGTCTTTCATTTTTTCTTTCTTTTCCCTCCCTTCCTCCCTCCCTCCCTCCCTTCCTCCATCCCTCCTCTCTCCTCTTTCTTTGCTTTCTTTCTTTCTTTCTTTTCTTTCTTTCTTTCTTTCTTTCTTTCTTTCTTTCTTTCTTTCTCTCTCTCTCTCTCTCTCTCTCTCCTTCCTTCCTTCCTTCCTTCTTTCCTTCCTTCCTTCCTTCCTTCCTTCCTTCCTTCCTTC
>JAQZBX010114292.1:0-10032 GCA_029593785.1 Cabassous unicinctus
CTATAAAGTTGAATGGTTCACAACAAAAAAAAATACAGTTTAAAAAAAAAAAAGCCCTGAAAGACCTCAGAAAGCACCTGAATGCAGAGATCATTTCATGTTCTAAAACCTAAAATTTTCTGGTATATTAAGAACAGAGTGTATGGAATGTAAACTTCATATCACAAGTATACTTAAGTAAACTATTTGCACAGTCACTGGCCTCACTGAGCTTACTGGGAAATCAAAGTAAATAAGCAATAATAGCACCATGTGATGAATACTCTCCTGGGAATCTATAGAAGGGCGTTGGGAGGTCAAAAGTCTCCCATAAAAAGTGACATTTAGGCTATGATAGAAAGATGAACAGGAGTTAGCCAATAATTTTATTACACACAGAGGCAACAGATATAAATGTCTAGAGACAAGAGAAATATGGTACTTTAAGGAAGGAAAATAGCTGAGTGTAGCTAGAGAAGGTGTATTATGTTTATGATTCTTTTCTTTTTTTGCAGGGTCATGATGGGGGGGAAGGAAAGAGCAAAAGTTTTAAGGAAGGTAACAAGAGATAGAGAGAGGTAAGCACAGGTCAAGAGTTTGGACTTTAACCTGAGGGCAGAAGGAGTCACTGGAAGGTTTAGGTAGAGGAGTACCATAATAAGAAATGCATTCTAGTGTTACTTATGAACCAAATATATTGTGTAATTTATTGTTTGATTAAAAAAGTTTTTTATATGTATCCAGTACATTTGAGAAATGTATGTATTTATTCATCTGTGTTTACTTTTCAGTTTTTAATTGTTTATATTTTCAATTATTAAATGTACAAAATAAAGTAAGAAAAAAAAAAAGAAATGCATTCTAGAAAGATAACTCTAGTCTCCTTTTTATCATCAATGTCCAAATATGCCAAGCATAGGCCTAAACAGAAAACAAAATGAATAAAATACATTCTCCACCCTCAACCAGGAAAGACACATTTAAACAAACTATTAATGATACATGCAATAAGAAAAAAACATTAAGAAATGTATACAAGTTGCAGACCAGGGAGCGATCCAAAAGTGTCAGTCACTATTACAGGAACAGAACAAAATCCAGTATTCAACAATACATAATTCACATTATTTGGTTTCTGATCAAAAACTACTAGTCATTCAGAGAAGCAGGGAAAAAAAAAAAAAAAATCAATGAATAGAAACAGACTCATGAATGATGAAGATGCAGAATTAGCAATGACTTTAAAACAGACCTTATAAATATTTTAAATATGATCAAGGATGTAAAAGAAACATAATAGGAGAGAAACAGGAAATATATATATATATACTTTTTCTTTTATTTATTTACTTTTGCTTTAGACAGTGAGTTGTCATTTGGAGTCATTAATATAAGAAAAATGATTCATATTTAATTTCACTTTTATCATTTCAGCCTTCTTTATTTCTTATGTAGATTTAAGTTTTTGTATGTATGTCTCATATCTGAATAACTTCCTTTAACATTTCTTAAGCATGGATCTGCTGCCACTCAATTCCACTTAGCTTTTGTTTGTCTGAAAAAGTCTTCAGTTTTCCTTCATCTTTTTTTTTAAATGGTTTACAGTTTACAAACCATATTGTCATTTATTAATCTTGACAACAATGCTGTGAGATAGATATGACCATAAAAAAATACTGCATTTTACAGATGAGCACACTGAGGGTGAGAACAAAGATTTGCTAGTATCACATAGCTTTTTTAAATTTTCTGTATTTTATTTATTTTTAAAACTATCATTATTACTTCATTTTCTTATTAATTGTATTTGGTTATTGAGCTGGCTTCATTTTTGAAGAAGTTTTGGATCACAGAAGGGTTACAACTATGACAGGGGAGGATCATAGGTGCGGAATATCAGTGATGGAGGATATATGGGAGGAGGTTCACCTGGGGCATACATATGAGGCATATAAATGTGTTCATATGTTCATGGAGTATTGTCACGGTGGGTTGAGATTCACACAATAACTGAAAGAATATCGAATTTCCATCCTGGGGAGCTCTGCCACATTCTCTAATGGAACAGAAAGAATTCCCCAAGTACAGGGACAGTGACTAGTGAAGGAGGATGGTCCATTGACGGGTCCTTGATATCGATTACTGTACTTATGAACCTTTACTTTTGAAAATTGAAACTTAGCCTAGTCTTATAGGGTGCCTGAGAGTTACATAAATGCATTACCTTTCCCCCAGCATGGGACATGACTCCCAGGGATGAGCCTCCCTGGCACCAAGGGATTACTACCAAGCACCAACTAGCAATGCAACTGGAAAAAGACCTTGACCAAAAGGAGGAAAAAGTAAAGACAAATGAGTTTATATGGCTAAGAGACTTCAAAGTGAGTCAGGAGGTCATCCCAGAGGTTACGCTTATGCTCATCTCAGTAGGATCTCACATACTGCCAAAATATTTACTACCTCAAACAGTAGATCTCCTGAGGGCTCTGGATACATCAAGACACTACAGGCAGAGCAGACAGCTCAGGAGTTTGGTGCCCTGCTGGTGGGCCCTACTTTGAAATTTATGCTACCCAATGTGACAGAATTGGACTCAGTTGTGGCACTAGACTTACCTAGGACAACTAACAAGGAGATAATGATTGACAATGACCATCTCAAGGAACACAGAGAATCTACAACTGCAAGCAAGATAGTCCCACCCATCTGTTCTATGGGATCGAAGCCCCCTCTCAATTAGAGGTGGGATGGGCATCACCATCCCAGAATTCTCAAGATGGGGGAATGAACTATGGATTAAAGTAGACTTACTGGTATTCTACTATAAACTTATTGTAATTCTACCAAGGGAAGAAATTATATCATTGATGTGGAGGCTGTGGCCACTGGAGGTTCTGTGGGCAGGGAGAGGGAAAAACAGGTATAACACAGAGGCATTCCTGGGACTTGGGAATTGCCCTGAATGACATACAATGACAGATACAGGCCATTTTATATTTTGCCATAACTTACAAAATTGCATGGGACAGAGTGTAAACTACAATGTAAACTATAATCCATGCTTAGTGGCAATGCTCCAAAATGTGTTCATCAATTGTAACGAATGTACCACGCTAAACAAGGATGTTGTTAATGTGGGAAAATGTGGGAGGGTTAGGGAGGGAGTGGAACATATGGTAATCCCTTATGTTTTTTAAGTAACATCTATGTAATTTAAGTAAAAAGCATATATATATATTTAAAAGACCCAAACAAACTACTAGAGAGGAAAAATACAACAGGAAAAGACAATAAGATGTAAGCATCCTACATTATATGTAAAGTGGTATATTATTTGAAGGTAGGAAGTGGTAAGATAAAGATACTTATAAACACCAGAACAAACAAAAAATAGTTGTTAGTTAATAATAGAGATAAAATACTACAATAATACTTAGCATATCCATAAGCATGAAAAAAGGAAAAAAATAAAGAACAAATGAAACAAATGATAACAAAAAACAAGATGGTAGATATAAACCTAATCATATTGATAATTACATTAAATACAAATGGTCTAAACATACCAATTAAATAGCAGAGAATATTAGACTGGATAAAATTTAAAAAAAAAGACCCAAAAGATTAAAAATCAGTTTCCAAGGGTTCAAGCAGAGAAAAAACATTTTATACAAAAACTATAACAACACTGCGCAGGTTAAGAATTTAGATAAGAGGCTATTTTTAATCAATGATAGCCAAGATTTATATTACATTCCTATAAAAAAATTGTATTGAGACTACATACATGACTATTCCAAAAGGCTTAACAATTTCATTATGTGACAGGAAAGTTCTCATAATTGATGGTGGTGAGCGTAGCACAACACTGTGAGTGTGATTAATCCCCCTGAATTGTATGCACAGGAGTGACTGGGATGAGAAAGTTTATGTTGTATATATGTTTCCATAATTAAAACAAACAAACAAAAAAGGCTAAAGAGTTAACGGCAATTAAATGTAATTCAATACATGATCCTGGATTGGATCAAATAACGGAGAAAGAGATGATCAAAAGAACAGTATTGGGACATAAGAAAGAACTGTAAATTTTTACAGTCTTATAAATTTTAAGCTGTATATCAATTGTAAATTTCTTTAACTTGATAACTGTACTTAGGATGCTTATATAAGTGAATATCTTTATTCTTAGGAAATGTACAAGGAAGCATTAAGTGTTCAAGGAGCATGAAATATAGAAAATACTCTCAAATGTTTAGAAAATAAAAAGACAGATGGGTAGATACATGGAGAAAGGGACAGAAAGAATGATACAGCAAATGTGATGAAATGTTAAAAGTTAGTGGATATGGGAGGACAGTGGGAAGATGGTGAAGTGGGGAGTTCTAGAACTCAATCTTTCCACCAGAACAATTATGAAACAGGCAGGAGCTATATGAAACAACTATTTAGAAACTCCAGGGACTCAAAGAACACTGTACAGCATCCAGGGAAGAGCAGGATGAAGAGGCTGATAAATTACAGTAAAGAACAGTAAATTGCTCTCTCAGCATGGTGACCACAGATGCCTATCTCCCACTCCTATGGCAGGCTCCAGTGGGGTCCATCCCTGGCTAACTCACTGGTGACAGATAGGGACATAAAAATCCTCTTCCTAAAAAAGGGTGGGCATGGCCAATCACTGATCACGGCTTCGGATTAGCAACTTCGGATAGCTGGGGGCCCAGCTCTGAGGGCAGTCATTGTTTCATACCACCCCAGAAAAAGCTGTGGGCAGAAGAGACAAAGTTGCTACACTACCTCAGCGTTATGGGGGATAATTAGTTGAAGGGCTGAATTTTCTGGGCAGGCCAAGAAAGCTCAGCTTTGGGGAGACATGTATGCAACTCTTGGCAACATTCCTGATTCCTTTCCCAGTAAGGGGCCAGCCTGCATCCCCTTCATGGGTCCCTGGCCCTTTTTCAGCTGGGAAAGACTGACTTGGCAAAGTCCTCTCCAGAGAGCCACTCCTCCCAGCATTTTCCCTCTAGGCAAAAGCAGCATAAGACAAGGAAAGGAGTTATTGAAACTACAGAGGCAGGCAGCCAGGGGAAGGCTGGCAAGCTTCAAACATCCAGAAGGAAGTCTGTCTCCTGGGAAACAGACAGCACAACCAAACTCTAATAAACATGGGAATTCCAAACCATCAACAAATTGAGAAACGAACATCTCAGGGAATAAATATCAGAATTAACATATTAAAATATTACAAAGTACAGTGTACAACAGGAATTAGACAAAGAAACACAAAATGGTGGCCCATGCATAGGAAAAGGACAAAAATCCATAAAACACCGAGGAAGACCAGAATGTGGACATACAAAGCCTTTACAACAATGATCTTAAAAATTCTAAAGGAGATGAAGAAAAACACAGTGAAAGACCTAAAATACATTAGAAATGAATGAAAAATATGAGATAGAAATTTTAAGGAACCAAATAAAACTATGGGAGTTGAAGACCACAATAAGTGAAATGAAAAATCCCAAGGGGAGGTTAAAGAGCAGATTGTAGCTGGCAGAAGAAAGAATCCGTGAACTCGAAGACAAGACACTTGAGATGACTTGGGCTGAGGAGAAGAAAAATAATTTTAAAAAGCAAAAATAGCCTAAAGACACCTCTGGAACACCATCAAGCATATCAATATACACATTATGGGAGCCCCAGAAGGAGAAGGAAAAGAGAAAAAGGCAGAAGGAATATTCAAATAAAAACAGAACTCCCCAAACTTAACAAAAGATGTGAATATGCATATCCAACAAGTCCAGAGAAAAACCAAATAGGATAAACATGAAGAAAAAGTCATATAACGTTGACACTATCAAATGAAAGGAAAAGAAGAGAGTTCTGAAAGCTGTAAGAGAAAAATAATTAGACTGAGTGTCCATTTTTCATCAGAAACCACAGAGGGGGAGCAGATGTAGCTCAGCGGTTGAGCACCTGGCTTCCCATGTCTGTGTCCCGGGTTCAATCCCTGGTGTCTCCTAAAAAACATAAAAGAAACCATGGAGGCAAGATGGCAGTGGGTTGAAATACTTAAAGTGCTGAACTGCCAACCAAAAGTTACTTATCTGGTGAGAATTTCTTTTTAAATTTTAACCCAAAGGTAAACAAAAGGAAAAGAGATGAAAAATATATCCAGATAGAAAAGAGAAGGCACTCAATGTAGCACACCACCAAAAGTCAAATAAAAATAAAAGGAGGCATTAACGGAAGTACTGAGGGATAAAAAAGGTGTAAGACATACAAAGGCAAATGGCAGAAGAAAGTCCTACATTATCAGAGGTGCCATTAAATGTAAATGGATTAAAAGACCAATTAAAAGACCTGGTTGGCAGAATGGGTAAAAAGAGCATGATCCAATTATATACTGTTCACAAGAGGCTCACCTTAGACCTAAGGACACAAATAGGTTGAAAGTGAAAAGCTGGAAGAAAATATTTCATGCAAATAATAACCAAAAATGAGCTGGGACAGCTGTATCAGACAATAGACTTGAAATGCAAAACTGTTAGAAGAGACAAAGAAGGACACTATATACAGTGGTACCTCAATACTCGTCACTAATTGGTTCCAGCAGACGTGACGAGTACCAAAAACAAGTACCAAACAAATTTTTCACATAAGGAATAATGTAAGTAAATTTAATGCATTCCCAAACCAAAGACAATGCACATTTTTTAAGGCAATATGTAAAAAGATAGGGTTGTGTATCATTACTTTACATAAGCAATAAACCTAAAAATTAATAAAAACTTAGATTAAATAAAATAAAAACTTCACTTTACCTGTACTGAGAAGAGTCCATGGCCTAATGGGTTGGTGGGAGGAGAGTGGTAAAGAGGAGAGGTTACATGGAGTGTTGCTTGGAAGGAGAGGCCCCTCCGATAGAACACAGGGCATTTGCACTTCAGGTGTTCTTTCTCTTTTCTGCGTTTTTTCAACTTGTACCACAGGCTCTGACACACTCTTTGTAACTATCACTAAAAACTTATCCAATGAGGACTGCTTCTATCTTCTTTTCAGAATTCCTCAAAAGTGTGAAATTGTTTGGTCATTCAATAAATTCACATTTCTGCTTGTCAGAGCTTTGTCTGGATGGTACTTCTCCACAAAGTTTGGAACTTCTGCCCATTTTGCACACATTTCTTTTATCAAAGAACTGGGGACGTCCTCCCTTAACTCCTCCTCACCTGAAGAAATCTCTTTAGCCACTTTTTAAAAAAATTTATTTATTTTAAAGAAACTTTAGATTACATAAATGTTACATAAAAAATATAGGGGATTCCCATATGCCCCAGTCCCTCCCCCTCCCACACTTTCCTACACTGACAACATCCTTCATTAGTGTGGTACATTTGTTACAACTGATGAACACATATTGAAGCACTGCCACTAACTTTGGATTATAGTTTACATTATAATTTACACTCTGTCCCATGTAATTTTGTGTTATGACAAAATATAAAATGGCCTGTATCTGTCATTGCAACATCATGCAGGACAATTCCAATGTCCCGAAAATGGCCCCATATTACACCTATTTTTCCCTCACCCTCCCCTCAGAACCTCCAATGGCCACTGCCTCCACATCAATGATAAAATTCTTCCACTGCTAGTATAACAATAAGTCTGTAGTAGAATAACAGTAAGTCTACTTTAGTCCATTGTTCATTCCCTAATCTTGAGGATTATGCGATGATAATGACCACTCTGCCTCTAACTGAGAGGGGGTTCAGCCACCTCTTGTTGCTGCTCCTTCTGTAGTTCCTCCAGCTCCTCAGCGCTTAGCTCTTCATGATATTCCTCTACTAACTCCTCAACATCAGCAGCATCAACATCCAGATCCATGGATTGGCCTGGTAATGCCTTCTCTTTTATGATGTAGGTTCTACTCAGCATTTTTTTGCAAAAAACTCCAGTGTCATCATAGTTAAAAACTTGGTGGGGAATAAAACCCTCAGCCTCTATTTAGTCTTGAAATTCACTGACAAATTCATCAGCAACCTTTTTATTAGCACTTGCTGCCTCGCCATGTCTTATGACACTATGGATGCCAGTTCGCCTTTTTAAATTATCAAACCAGCAGTGGCTGGCCTTAAAAACTTCAACACTTTCATCACTCAGATCCGGTTTGTTTTTCACAAGATGGGCATGCAACACTTGTACTTTTTCACATATCATGGCTTCCGATACACTGTCACCTGCTACCTGCTTCTCGTTTACCCAAATTAATAACAGCTTTTCAACTTTGAGAGTTTGGGAACACTGTTTTGTTACTGCTTTAACTCCTTTCGCAACATCAGCCTCTTTTTATTGCTTCTGTATTCTAAATGATGGCGGAGACAGTTGTTCTAGGCATACCGTATTCCCTAGCAAGATCAGTAATGTGAATACCTCTCTTATATTTACTTATTATTTCTTTTTTTTTTTTTGCTCATTGGTGGTGCAAAGTAATTTTCTTTTCTGCTCAGCACTATCACTGCTTATTTTCTTAGGACCCATGGTGACAAAAAAAATGCAAAAATACACAAAATGACCACAGAATCTAAGATAAGACCACAATGGGATGTGCACAAGGCAAGAGCTACCACGTAACTAATGCATGATCCTTTGTTTTGGCTGGAAAGGGTAGCGAGTCATGAGGTAAAGAACACCAACAAGTTCTGGCTTGCGCATCGAGTACAAAACAAACGAGTACTGGGACAAAATTTTTGCGACAAAATGCATCGAGTACTAAATTTAATGAGTTTCAAAGCACTCGAGTATCAAGGTATGACTGTATTAATAAAAGGGGCAATCCACCAAGAATAAATAACAATCAAATACTTACGCACCTAACCATGGTGCCCCAAAATACATCAGGCAAACACCTGAAAAACTGAAGAGAAAAATAGACACTTCTACAATAATAGTTGGAGACTTCAATATACCACTTTCATCAACAGATAGAACATTTAGATAAAGGATCAATAAGGAAATAAAGAATTGAATAATATGATAAATGAACAAGACCTAACAGACATAAACAAAACAGTGCACCCCAAAACAGGATATACATTCATCTCAAGCGTGCATGGATCATTCTCCAGGATAGACCACATGTCGGGTCACAAAACAAGTCTAAAATTTAAAAAGATTTAAAGTACACAAAGCACTTTCCCTGACAATTACGGAATGAGGCTGGAAATCAATAGTGGGCGGGGAACTGGAAAATTCACAACTCTATGGAAGTTAAACAACACATTCTTAAACAATCAGTGGGTCAAAGAAGAAATTGCAAGGAAAATCAGTAAATATCTCAAGACGAGTGAAAACGAGAACACAGCATATCAAAACTCATGGGATGCAGCAAAGGAAATGCGCAGGGAAAATTTATAGCCCTAAATGCTTACATTAAAAAATGAAGAGGATGAATACTGTGATTAATAGGATATATATAAGAATGCTTTTATTTTACAAAGTGTTAAAAAGTGAGATGCAGGAAAATTACAACTAAGATAACTTAAAAACGATAGTTAACAGTAATAATGTAATATTTTGCAGCAATGGCAAGAAGATATTTCAATACAAAGAGACAACTGTTAAGGGGGAAGGGGTTTTTCCTTTTGGAGTAATGAAAATGTTCTAAAATTGACTGAGGTGATAACACAATTCTGTGATAAAAATGAGAGCTGCTGAGTGTACACTTTGAATGGATTGTATAAAGCATGGGACTGTATAACACAGGGACTCCAGTGGTGGATGATGGACTGTGGTTAACAGGAAAAATATGGGAATGTTTTCTTCTGAATGATAACAAATATATAATACTAATACATAGTGTTAATAATTGGGTGGGTTGGGGGAAAATATGCCAAGTGTAAGATATGGGCTATATATATAAATATATAAACAAAATAAATATATATAGTTATATTTTGATGATGCTCTTTCATAGTTTGTAACAAATGTTTCACAACAATGCAAGGTGGTGGTGGTGGTGAGAGGTATGGGAGCCTTGTGATGATATGC
>JAQZBX010114293.1:0-10036 GCA_029593785.1 Cabassous unicinctus
CTGAATGCCTCAGGAACCTTCTTACAACAGATCTTCCCTCTGCATTCCCTCTGCTTTTTGTGCATTTTCCCCTACTCTGCCCACCCTCTTGCTCGTCCTTCAAATCTCAGCTCAGTGTCCATCCTCAGGCTAAATGTGGTCCCCTTTTAACGACTTTATGGAAGAATCTATCTTTTCTTCATTGCTTTTATCACAGTTATAATTTTACAATTATTTGGGCATTTATTTCATCCTCAATAGGCTGTAACTTCCATAAATGGGATTGCATCACCATTCAACCCCCAGAGCCCATCAAAGTGCCTGGTAAATAGAAAGGCCTCAATAAATGCATGATATATGAATAAATGGATTGTTAACACCTGGCTCCTTTTACTCATTAGTCACTAACATTTATTGGGCATATATTAGCTGCCAAACACTGTTCTAGGTGGTGGAGATAAACTGGTGACCAAGACAGAGTCCTGCCCACAGAAGCCCCCATCCCCAGATTTGAGAAGGATGCAGACAGATATTGACGATCGCAGTTTGATGAGGAAGATTCTGATGGGGGGAGCCCAGACTCTGTGAAAGCACACGAGGGCCCGTACCCCAGCCGCAGTCTAAGTGACTTCTCTCCTAGTCTTCCCTATTCTTCCTCAGGCCTTTCCTCCTCCACGTGCCTACACACGCTCCCCTAACACAGAGTTGTTTCAGCCTTTTGTTTTTGCTGCTGCTTTTGTTTGATCCTGTACCCTCGTGTGCTTTAGTGAATCCGTGAACACTGACTGCTGGCAAACTTTGGTGTGTGGGGGTATTTTAAGAGACGCGGATCCATGAGCTCCATCAGAGTCCCAGGGAAGGGGGTCCTTGACTGAAAATGTTAAGAACCACTGCCTGTAAAATGACGAAAAATGAGGGGCATTGAAGGGGGGGGGCATGACTCTTTTCAAATATCAAGCATCAAAGATTGCTGTGAAATGTTCAAGTAAAGTCAGCATCGAGTGTACCCCGTATCAATCAGAAGCTGAGCCGCCGCGTCTCCAGATATTTCCCTGTAGGACTTTTATTCCATTTGAAAGAAACAACAAACAACAAAACACATTGGCCATTGGCCAATGCTGCTTATTCTGCAAGACAGGTCAGCTGTCGCTATTACATTTGACCAAGGAAAGGAAGGACACAAACCTCAGAAAAAACTGTGTGGTAAGCACTTTCCCACGTGAGATTTCACATCCCTGCCTTAGTCTTCCGTTCTGGTCATTATTTCCCCCATTACAGCAGATGAGGAAGCAGAGGGATCAAGTAATCTTCCCCAGTCTCTGCAGCCAAAACTCCAATCCAAGCTTGTCTGCCTCCAGCTCCCACTCTTTGGCCTTACGTCATCATCAATGAAGCCTCTTCATGTAAAAGAAAATAAGCAAACTAAGTGATTTCAAACTACTTTAGCAGAAGGAAGCCATTCTTCAGTTTCATGTCCTGAAACAATTTCTCTCCACGGGAAAAGAATGAGAAATAGGAACGTGTGTGTGTATGTTCACTTATTTTTACAAAAGGAAACACAGGAAGAATAAAGCAGAAACTAAGGAAAATGGCTATTGTGGATTGAATTGTATCACCCTAACCAAAAAAAAAAAAAAATAGACATCTTCAAGTCCTAACCTGCAGTCCTGTAAATGTGAAGTTATTTGTAAATAGGATCTTCAAAGATATTATTAGTTGAGGCCAAACTGGATGAGGGTGGGCCCTAATCCAGAATGCCTGCTGTCCTTATAAGGAGAGGAAATTTGGACTCAGAGAGAGAAACGGCCACGTGACGGAGTCAGAGGTATGCCGCCACCAGCCGAGGGGAGCCGTGGATTGCCAGCACCCACAGAAGTCAGAGGAAAGGCAAGGAAGGGCTCTCCCCTTTAAGAGGGAGCACGGCCCTCCCAACACCTTGATTTCCTACTTTTCCAGAACTGTGAGACAATAAATTTCTGTTGTTTTAAGTCACCTGTCACCTCATCTGTGTTACTGTGTGATCCAAGGAAGTTACTTAACCTGTCTGTGTCTTCGTTTGTTCATCAGTAAAATAGAGATCTAGCAGCACTCACCTAAGAGGTTTGTTGTAAGGATTAGCTGGCTGATGCACATAAAGCTGTCAGTGCCTGGTATACAGTAAGCGCTCAGTACCTAGCACACGGTAAGCACTCAACAAATGTTAACACTTATTACTTAATACTCAGTTCATGAATTTATCAATTGCTTTGGTGAGAGAAGACTTAGGAGCACATGTGTAGAATGTCTTTTTTCAGACATATAAAAAATGCACAATTCAATTTGTTTTTACATAGTTGGAGGTGAAAGTCATTGGCCTCCAGTATCTGGGAAACAAAAGAAACACTGCTGCTTATTGAAGGGATTTTTAACCTAAGCATGAGGCAGGACTTGCTATTTAAATGATCAGCAGTTGGCTGAACCTACTGAATTAAAATCATCATTACATTTTGGTAGAAATTATACTATCCTACAGTTTTTTGAGACCGGACTTGATAAATCACTAACATTTTTCTCCCCTCACAAAGAGCAACACATTGCTAAGATTTATAAACATAAGTGCAGAATACTTTACTACCGTGCTAATTCAGTGCAGTTCTTATTGAGAATGGGCACAAGGGGTAAAGGAAAAGGAAAACGTCACATCACATAGGCTGGCACTTGAAATAAAATGGCAAAGTATATACAAACAATGTTCTCTTCATTACTGAGTATTGGCAATACCAGTATTCCAAAGTGCTGAGGGTGGTTTCTATCCATTTTATCTTATTGGAATCATATTCTCTGGACACTTTTGATGTATTGTCTCTCCACCGAGTGAAACCTCTGGCATTACCCAGGAGGGCTGCCGCTTGCGGACGCCTTTCATTGCATTGGTATTCTGCACACAAACATCTGCCATCATAATTTGTCACTATGAATCTAAAAATAGCTTTGCCTGCTAAATCCCAATCTTGGCAGGCCTGACCTTTTGTTTGCTCAGAGCCAATTACAGATTCCTTCACTGTGCCCGAGTTTGTTCTCCTGGCTCCTAACTGGAGTGAGCCCTGTGCACTCACCTGGCCCTGAGCAAGCGAAGCCCACTGTGTGCCCTGGTTTCTGACCCTGTTGAGTAAACCTGGACGGGCTCTATACCATGGGCTCCCTGCCCCTCCTCACTTCTTTAAATAGTCGTACTCAAGGAATGAAATAACCCCCAAAAAGATGAGCTGTGTCTATTCACTCCCCTACAAGTTAAACTCTTAGAAGACTAATTAGATGTTTTAGCTTCCTTGGGTGCTCTAGCAAATACCAAGCAATGGGTTGGCTTAAACAACGGGAATTTATTTGCTCATGGTTTTGAAGTTAACAGAAAGTCCAGATGAAGGCTTCATCAAGGCGATGCTTCCTCCCGAAGTCCGTGGCCTTCTGGGGCTGGCTGCCAGCCGTCCTTGGTCCTTAGCTCGTCATATGGCAATGCACGTGGAGCCTCTTCTGGCCTCTCCCTTCTCTAGTGGGTTCTGTTGACCCTCAGCTTCTTGCTTCCCGTGGGTCTGAATTTCATTCTCTTATAAAGGACCCCAGTGAGAGGATTAAGACCCATCCTGCTTGAGGTGGGCCTCACCTTAACTGAAGTAACCTTATCAAAAGTTCCTACTTTACGATGGGCTCACACCCAAAGGAGTGGATTAGATTTATGAACGGGTTTTATTGAGTACCTACAACTTCAAACCACCACACCTGGGATCCAAACAGAGAAGCTCTTATTGGAGAAATTTTGAAATGAAATAATTTTTGAAAGATAAACACATGCACGCACACACACTCACACACACACATACCCCTACCTTTGGACAAATACCTTAACCAAGAAAACTCTATGGAAAATCAAGCACCTTCCTCAAGAATAAAATCAAAAGCATGCCGGGAGCTGCCAATACTCAAAGAGAAGGCTTCCTCCCCATCCCCATCATGACCTCCATGTCATCTTGCAACAACATCTTCACCTCTTAATAGCTGCTCATTTCTTTTGAGATTGTGAGGCCAGATGCCCCAGTGGTGGGCTTGAGTGCTCTCTGCACCTCAGTGTCCTCATCTATAAACAGGGCTCTAATAATAGCATCTACTCATGGGTCGCTTACAAGGATTAAATGAAATAAAGAATGTAAAGGGCTTAGAAAAGCCTCTGACCCCAAGGAAATAATCAGGAATTTTACATGAAGAAGATGATGAAGATGACAATGAAGACAATCATGATAATTAAGAATGAAAATGGGGGCCATCATTCAGAGTACAGGTCTTAGATTTCATGCCCCATCCCAATTTCATCTTGCCCACCTCTAAGCTGACTCACTGTTGTGGAATTTTCCATGGTTATTTGCATAGAGAGCAGGCAAGACTGCTGGAGGCAGTTTCCTACCCTACTTAGGCCCAATTTCTAACTCATTATGGAGGAACTGAAATACATAAACAGCTAGTTGAAAAGTGGGAGATACAATCAATTGTCCCTATTTAGTTCCATTAGATAGAGCATGGGACCAATGAGACCCCCAATGTAGGTGAGGCCCCATAAGTACCAATAAGCCTCCTTTTCTCCCCTGCCTCACCATACATTCACAGGGGCCCAAGAGCCCTCGGTCATTAGAGGAGAGAGGCCAGCATCCACACTCCTGGAAGTTCCAGTCAGAACCCCTGGATTCTGAGCTGCTGCAAGAATGACAAGATGGGCTGATGAGGGTGGGAACACAGTACCTAGCACTCTGCCCACATTCATGAATAATATCCAAGTAAATGGATGGTTAACAGTTCTGAAAACACAGAACAAGCAGGGACCTTACACAAATGACCACAAGCCAGCTAATACCCTAACAAAAATCGAACCTGGTTTTTAAAAGATATAGTCCTTGATAATTGCAAAATAACTTGTCACTTACTGTGTTACCAAGCATAATAACAAAACACCTGTGCAGTCAAAGAATAAAAGAAAAAAAAAGATAAGAAAACACCTGTGAGTAGTCCACCCAACTTAAGAGCTAGAACCTTGTTCCATCTACTTTGCGTCCTTTTCCTACCCCAGTCTAACTACTTGTTTTTATCATTCCCTTGCTTTCTTAAAAAAAAAAATTTTGTATGTATCCCTAAATAAAACGTTGTTTATATATGCTTGTTCTTAGCTTAATAAAAATGGTATCATACTTTATATATTCTTTGCAATTTGCTTTTTCACTCAATATTATGTTTCTAAGATTCATTCATATTGTAGCCTGCATGTGTGGCTCACTTATTTTCATGACTGCTTAAAATTCTGTCATGTGAATATACCACATTTTCTTTCAGTGGCCAGTTAGAATGTTTCTGGTTTGTTATTACAAATAGTACTGCTATGACCATAATTGTCCATGTTTGCTATTGCACATGTGCAGGAGTTTATTTAGGGGATTGTTTGCATTTCCTTGTTGCTAAAGCAAATACCATGCAATGGATTGGCTTAAACAACGGAAATTTGTAGGCTCACAGTTTTGAGGATAGCCAAAGTCCAAGACCAAGGCATCATCAAGGCAATGATTTCTCCCAGAAGACTATGGCGTTCTGGGGCTGGGTGCCAGAAATCGTTGGTCCTTGGTTCCTCTGTCACATGGCAATGCACATGGCGCCCTCTCCTGCTCTCCCCCTTCTCCTCTGGGTTCTGTTGAAGTTCAGCTTCTGGCTGCTCTGTCTGTGGCTTTCTCTTTCTGTGTCTGAATTTCATTCTGCTTATGAAGGACTCCAGGATAGGATTAAGACCTACCCTGGTTTAGTCAGGCCACACCTGAAATGAAGTAACCTCATCAGAAGGTCCTATTTACAAGGGATCACACCCACAGGAGTGGATTAAGTTTAAGAGCATGCTTATCTGGGGCACATAGCTCCAAGCCATCCCAGGGGCTTATTTAGGCATCGAATTGCTATGTTATTAACATAAACCCTTGCTCATCTTTACAAACTAATGCTAAATTGTTTTCTAAAGTGTTTGTAACAGTTTACACATGCACTAGCAGTGCATAAAATTTTCGCTTGCTTCACTTCCCTGACAAATTTGGAACTTGCGAATTTCTTGATTTTTGCTTGTTGGGTGAGTTTAAATGATATCTCTTGTGATCTTAATTTGCATTTCTTCTATGACTAATGAAATTGATTACCCTTTCATATGTTTATTCATCATTCATATTTCCTCTTCTGTAAAATTCTTGTTTACATCTTTTGCCCATTTAATATGAGATGGTCTTTTTCTTATTAGTTGTAGGATTTCCTGATATTCTGGAGGCTAATCCTTTGTCACTTACATGGATTCCGAATATCATCTCTACTTTATAACCTGTGGTAAACTGTATCATCATTTCTTCTGAACTTCGTGGTTTTTCCATCTCATTTAAGAAATCCTTTGTTATCCTGGATTTATACAGATATCCTCCTATGCTTTCTTTTAAATGTTTATCTTTCATACCAAGTCAGGATTTTAATAACCTGCTATTGATTTCTGTGTATGCAGTGAGTAAAGAGACCAACTTAATTTTTCCTATATATAACAAGTTGGCTGAAATTCCTTCTTTCCCCCAGTGAATTGCAATGTACCTCTGGTATAAATCAAGTCTCCATTTTTATAAGTGGATCTGTTTCTCATCCCTAGTTTGTTCATTGGTAAATTTGTCTATCCTTGAAACATTATCACACTGTCTTAATACATTATTCAAATTAGCCTACAGCTAATCTAGATAGACATGAGAGGTTCTTCCTTTCCCATTAACTTCCTTGGTCATATCTGAAGTGAGAATTAAGATTATACCAACTTTGCAGGTGAACAACTTTCTTTGATAAAAATTATTATGTCTCTGACATATTTAGAGAACTAAATATGTTTTGACATCTAATAGGGTAAGTCCCTATGGTTTATTATTCTTCAGGATCATCTTGGCTCTTTTACTTTCGTACTTCCTTAGAATTTATTGAATCAATTTGTCAAATTCCATTTTTAAAATATTTTAAGAATTATTCTTTTGCAATTGTATTGAATCTATAGAGCAATTTGGGGAAAACTGACATCTTTAGGATGTTTAATTGTCATATCCATGAACATGGTAGATTTCTCCATTTATTTAAATCTTCATTAATGTCTCTCAATAAATTTTAGAATTTTCCTCATAAAGGTTTTGTACGTCTATTGTTAGATTTATTCCCAGGTACTTTTTGTTGCTGGAGGAAATGGGGTACTTTTTGTTGATATTATTATGTTTTCTTTTTGTTGCTGGTTATTGATATGTAGATTTTACAACCCAGACCACTTGCTAAATACTCTAAATAATTCTAATATTTTTGCTATTCTTATTGATTTTCTATGTATATGATCATATCATCTGCAAATAATGGCAGTTTTGTTTCTTTCCAATTCAAGTAACTTTATTTATTTGTTTTATCTTATTTGAACTGGTGAGGACCTTTAGTATAATGTTGGATACAAAAGGTGATAGTGTGATGATTAGATTAATGTGTCAACTTGGCCAGGTGATGGTGCCCAGTTGTTTGGTCAAGCAAGCACTGGGCTAATTGTATAATACAAGGACATCCCATGAACTTTAATCATCAGTGAGTAGATTGCATCTATGGTTAATTACATTTACAATCAACTGAGGAGATTGCCATCGGCAATTTGTGACATCTCATCCAATCAGTTGAAAGCCTTAAAAGGAGAAGTTATTTTAGCATTCAGAAGGAGAATTCCCATCTCTACTTCAGACAGTCAGCAGACTCCTGGGGACCTCATCAAGGACCTTCATCAGAGCTCCTAGTTTGCAGCCTGCTCTATGGAATTTGGACTTATGCATCCCCATGGTCACTTGAGACAATTTTATAAAATCTCATACTATTTACAGATATCTCCTGTCAGTTCTGTTTCCCTAGAAAACCCTTATTAATACAGATAGCAAGCATTTACATATTCCTGATTTTAAATGAAATGGTTCTAATTTATTACCACCATCATTAAGTATGTATTTGCTTAGATTTTTGGTAGATACCATTAGTCTTCTCCAAATTTGTTAATGTTTTATCATGAATGAGTGTTGAATTTTATCAAATGGATTCTCTGCATTTAATGAAATGATTATATGGTTTTCCTTTTTCAGTCTGATACTATGACAAATTACCTGATAAACATTCTAATATTAAACCGCCCTTGCATTCCTGAGATAAACCCAATTTGGTCATGTTACAGCATTATTTTTTAAAATAAACTCTTGGGTTTGCTTTGCTAATATTTTCCCTGGGATTTTTGCAAGTATGTGAATGAGATTGGCCTTTCATTTTCTTTTTTTGTCTTTTATTCTTTTTCTTTCTTGTACTATATGTATAATTTTATTATCAAGATTAACTGCCTTGAAGAATGAGTTGGAAAGTGATCCTTCTCCTGTGTCCTGGGAGATTTTGTATACAGTTATCATGAGCTCTTCCTAGAATATTTGACTGAACTCATCTTTAAAATTGTCTGAGCTTTGTGTTTTCTTTATGGGAAAATTTTTAACCATTGACTCAATTTCATAATTGGCTGTAGGACTTCTCAGGATTTTTATTTCTTATCAAATAAGTATAATATATATTAGGAAATTGTAAGTTACATATTTTAGGAAATTATCCTTTTCATCTAAGTTTTTAAAGTTATTAATAATATCTTTCTATTGTTTTAATTTCTGCTGTTTCTATGGTTATGTCTCCCTTTGCCTTCCCAGTCCCATTTATCTTTGCCTTCTATAATTTTTCCTTTACCAGTCTCATCAGAAATTTTTCTATTTTATTAGTCTTTTCAAAGAACCAACTTTTAGCTTTATTGATAACCTCTATTATTTGTTTTCTATTTTATTAATTTATATCCTGATCTTTATTGCCCTTTTCTGTAGTTTAAACCTGTTATTCCTTTTCTAATTTATTAAATTGGATATTCTCCACACTAACTTCCAGACTTTCTTCTTTTCTAATATAAGCATTTAGCCCATAAATGCTTCTTACTTTCCATATATCCCCCACTTTTGACATTTAGAATTTCAATATCATTCAGTTCTAAGCATTAAATTTCTATTATGGTTTCTTCTTTGACTCTTGCTGCTTGGAATTGTGTTTGTACATTACAAAACACGCAGGAATTTTAAGATTAATCTTCTGCTATTATTTTCTTAATTCCTTTGTGCTCAGAGAACATGGTCTATATAATAACAGTTCTTTAAAATTTTGTTTAGCTCTGTTTTATGACCTGGTGCATGGTCAGTTATGACAATGTTCCATGTGTTTTTAAGAAAAGTTCATATTTGGCATTATTGGCTGCAGTGTTCTAAATATGTCCATTAAATAAATCAAGATTTTAAATAGTATTGTCCAAATCTTAATCTTTGATCATTTTCTACTTGGCCTAGCAATGGTTATGAGAAGTATATTGAATTTCCTTTTATAATTGTGAATTTTTTCTATTTCCCCCAGTATTCTATGCATTTTTACTATAAATATTGTGAATATATTTTTATGTGCAAACTCAGAATTATTATATTTTCCTGGGGAATTTAGCATTTTATTATAATGTAGCAACCCCTTTATCCTTAATATTATTGGTCTTAACATCTATTTTGTATAATATTAATATAGTTACTCCAAATTTCTTTTGTTTGGTGTTTTCCTAGTTTACCTTTTTTTCCCCCATGTTGTTACCTTCAATCTTTCTATATCCTAATGCTTTAGGTATTTCTCTGATAAACAACATAAAACTGAAAATTATTTCCCAACTGAAAATTTCTACCCTTTAACAGAAAATTTTGTCCATATATGTTCAAGTGATTGTTGATATATTCAGACATATTTCTATCACCTCTCTCTGTCTTTCTCTCTTTCTCTTGCTGCAATTTCTATTTGTCCCAAATTTAAGACTTCTTTTTTCTACTTTCTTGTCACTTTTAGTTCTGAGGCCTTTTTTGTTTGTTTGTTCTAATTGTATTTTCCCTTTTACTTCTTTTAGAAGACATATTTC
>JAQZBX010114295.1:0-10030 GCA_029593785.1 Cabassous unicinctus
CCCCGGGAAGCGAACCCGGGGCCTCACACATGGTAAACGGGGGCTCTATCGGTTGAGCCACACCCGCTTCCTGTTGTGAGGGCTTGCTGCATCAGCCCACTAGGCTGCGCGGGCCGGCCTGCCCTCACAAGGAGGCCCCGGGAAGCGAACCCGGGGCCTCCCATATGGTAAACGGGGGCTCTATCGACTGAGCCGCTCCTGCTTCCTGCTATGCTTCTTGAAAAGCCTTCCCTGACCCTTGAAGACTAGATTAGGTTCTTTAGTTTTTTTGTGTGTGTACCTTTTTTCCGTAGAATTTATCAGTTTCTAATTGCCCACTGGACTTAAGGCAGAGTCTGTTTTGTTCAACAGTGTAGCACTGGTGCCTAGCAGTGCTTGGTAATGCTAGGACTGTGTGAAGAAATAAATGAATGCCAGGCACGTATAATCACAAAGGAGGGTGGATTAATTCTGCCTGCGAGAGCTGGTGGAGGTCTTTTGAAGGAGAGATTTCCTGCTGCGTCTTGAAGGATGAGAGGGAGGCAAATGGAGGACTGGGCCTGAGGACTGAGGCAGCTGACTGATGGAAGTGGCTCTAGAATTCAGCTCTCTGGATTCTTTTTTCTTTTCCATTTAAAGAAAAATTATTGAAGTATATCATTCATATGTGAACGTACATAAACAATAAGTTTATAGAAAAAGTTGTGAACTTACAAAACAAACATGTATGACATTATACAGGGCTCCCATACATCAGCCTACCACCAACACTGTGCATTGTTGTGGAACATTTGTTACAAATTATGAAAGTGCGTCATCAAAATATTACTATTAACTATAGTCCATATCTTACACTTGGAGTATTTTTCCCCCAACTCACCGTGTTAGTATGAATAAATTAGAGTGACTGCTACTAACTGTGCAGTTACTGTTGTGAATCAGGCATTACACTAGAAGTTTTATGTACATTTGCCTCGTTGAATTGTCACTGCAGCCTGATGATGTAGGTCATGGTGCTGTACTCATTTTACAATTGAAGAAGGGAAGTTTAAATAAGGTTTTATGTAGCCGGTAAGAGATAGAGCTAGAATTTGTACCAAGATCTGTATGACTTCAAAATCCACGCCCTTTCCCTCTAAGTGTACCCTATCATGCTCCTAAAGATTAAAAAGCACCGCTTGAGTGGTTCTGTGCTGAGAGTGCAGCATGAGCTTGGAAGTGTGTCTTCAGGTCATTCGTCTTTCTTCATTCCCTCACCCTTGCCTCACTTTTGAGAACCACTGAATTAGCTGAAAGCAAGCCGGCCCAGGAGTGAAGACAAAGCATGCAGAGAAGCAAGATATTAAGCAGCCTCTCTGTAGATATGGACGTTGGGGGAAATGTTCTCGCCCATTCTTGGCTTTTCTTTCTTTGCTGCAGGCCAAGCAGATAGAGCTCCAGTTCACGATAGGCGAAGCCATTACCAGTGCTGCAATAGGAACTAGTTCTGTGGCTGCCCGAGATGCCTGGCTAGTGACTGAAGAAGAATATACTCCTCCTGCTGGTACCAAATATTCAGCTAATCCATTTATAATCCTCAAGTAACCCTTTTCTGTTTTTTCTTTATCACATATGAAGCAAAAAAATTTTCCATTTTAACTTTTTCAAATATTTACATTTGCCTTATCAGCTTGGTTCAGTCAAGAGCAGTAGTTGACTAAAGAAGGGTGACCATGAAGTTAATAAAAGCATCTTCTTTTTAATTCCTTTGCCGAGCAGGCGGGGAAGTTAGGTATGGGTTATTGTCAATCTTGTGCTTTGTAGATGCGGGTTGGTGTAGTTAGCTAGTTTCAGAGGTTGAGGCAGAGTAGCTTCCAAGTTATATATTCCCTACATATCCTGTATTAAATATTGAAGCTTCAGGGTCTTCTGCTGGTGCTCCAGGTGCTTCTGCACTGGACATACTGGCTTTCTGTGACAGCAGAGTTGAAGGAGCATGTGGCTTCTGACTACAAGGGTTTATAGGATATTATGATTTCAAATATGCTGTGGTTTGAATTTGGGATGAAAAATATTTTTTAATATTTGAACCAGAATTTTAAAAAAATTCTTTAAAACAAAAGATAAAATCACCAAATTTTTATATTTTGTCTTCTTATTTGAGAAAATTAAAAGATAGTGTTCTCAAGATAACAATTCATTTAAGATTGTATACCACCAGGAAAACATTAATTTAGTTGTGACATTTAGCTGGTCTTCACTGGCTCTTGTTCCTCTGCATTTCCCCCAGCTCAGCGTTTTCTTGTGGACATGTCTAGAAGTCGGTTGGGTATATGAGGATGGAGTTTTGAAGAGTTCTAGGTTGGAGATGAATATTTGAATGTAAAGGTTGTAATGAAGCTAGTCATGAACCTAGATGTGAAGATATGGGTAGACAGGAGAAGAGATCCACCAGCTGAGCTCTGGGGTTCTCCAGTATTCAGAGGTTTGGGGGAGGAGGAGGACACCAAAAAGGAACGTTTAGAAGTAGGAGGGGATCCAGCAGAGCACTGTATCCTGGAAGTGGAATGAAGGAAGTCTATGAAGGGACGAGGAGTTGGGGTGCGATGAACGGTCAGAAGTGACTATCAGTTAAGATGAGCACTGGAATGTGATCGTTGGATTTAACAGGAAGGTAATTGGTGACTTTTACCAGTTGCCTTATAAAGTAGAGGGGGTAAAAGCCTGAGTGTCAGTTTAAGAATAAAGAAGAGGAGAGAAAATGTGGACCTTGAGTATATGCATCTGTTTTGAAGAGGTTTATTGTAGAGCATTGGTTCTCAACTGGGGGAGATTTTGCCTCTTAGGGGACATTTGGTGATATATGGACACTGGGGAGGCTGGGTGCTACTCGTGTCTAGCGGGTCAAGGCCAGAGATGCTGCTAGACACCCTATAATGCGCAGGATAGCCCCCCATGACAAAGAATTATCCAGCCAAAAATGTCAATAGCATTGAGGTTGAGAAACCTTGAAGTAATGAAGGAAAGGAGAGAAATGCATGGTAGCTGGAGAAGGAAAGAAGTCAAAAGAGGTTTAATTTTAGATGGGAGATGGGAATGTCCTAGAAGAGAAAGAAAAGCTGCTGAGACTGGAGAGAGTGGGGATAATTTTTCATTCTAGGGAATTAAAGTGACATGAGTACCTATGAAAAGATATTAGCTTATGTGAGATTCTAAAATGAATGATTACTGACACCTTATTTTAAAACGTTAGTCTCTTAGGTTTTAATATGCCTTAGGATTCTTTGTATTGCATAAATATTGATTTACTTGAATGTTTTTTAGAAAACTACATTGAACTATCTATTTTGATTGCTTTTTTAATCTTTCTTTGCTTTTTCCCCAGGAGCCAAAGTGAATGATGTGGTCCCATGGGTGTTGGACGTGATTTTAAATAAACATATCATTAGTCCCAATCCACATGTGAGGCAAGCAGCCTGCATCTGGCTCCTTTCCCTTGTGAGGAAGCTAAGTACCCATAAAGAAGTGAAGGTAAGCTATGTAATGAATGGGATCACCTCGTGGGAAGTATTTCTAATTGAAACGCAGGAAGAAAAGCATATGAAGGTGAGGGTTGCTGCCTAATAACAGATATTTTGAAATAAGCTGTGCATAAAGGAATAAAGGATGGTGGCTTGCTATCTTCTGGCTGTAAAATGATGAGAAACTTAAAGGTATAAAGTCAGAAAAAGTGCAGATCGGGGGAGAGGCCAGATTGCATGCCTCTAACTATAGACAACTATAAGGGGTACAGCTTTCAGGTAATTTGGGCCACCTTTAAAGATGCTGTCCCACATGGCAGCACGCCAGAATTTGTGACTGTTTTGGCTCGCAAGTACACAGGTCTTGTGTACTCTGACAATAAGATTCTTTTTTCCCAAAGAGTTAGAATTTCAGTGTCATAATGCATTTTTTGTCTTTCAGTCTCATCTTAAAGAGATTCAGAGTGCATTTGTTTCTGTTCTCTCTGAAAATGATGGTAGGTTGTTGGTAAATATTTGATTTCCAAACTTCATTTAATTTCTATTTTAAATTTTGAAAACTGTGGAGTAATGAGCATAAAAGAACACTTTCAGTTATATGATTAAAACAAAATTAAACCTTGTTTATTAGTAGTAAGGATTAGCATTATATTTGGTTAACAAAAACAAAGAATTTCTGGTTAGGGTACAGGAAAATTTCTAATTCTTTTTGTTCTTTTAAATTGGAACAATGCTCTTCAGTTTTATGCTTAAAAAATGGACCTGAGGCCTTCTTTCTTAGTGTCTCTGCTTAGATACTTTCCTCTTCTTGTGATTGAAGCCAGGAAAAGGTGACTGTGTACATGCTAGGCATTCAGTTGGTAGCTTTGGTTTTATAAATTGTCTTAAACAGATGGTCTTTCCATTTTAAAAAAAATTGGACGTGGGGTATTAAAATCCAGTGATGCTGTTTTAATCTCTGTTTTCAACTTACACTTCATTGATAGTCTGTTACTGTGCACTACATACTAAAGTCCATTAGTGTTATCTTGGTTTGTGAGTTGGATCTTCCATGAATGTAGTCTTCATTTATAGTGACTCGTGCAGTTTTTAAGAAACTAGACATTTAAAAAAATAGATATTTTTAAGAAAGTAGATTGATTCTGTTTTCATGTCTTTACTTTGATATCATTTTAGGTTAATATTAATAAAAACTTAAAAAAAAAAAAACTTGACTTGATGACTAGTAGACTAATTTTTTCTTAAAGTAATATTATTTTGTCTGACTTTTTGGTAGAACTTAGCCAAGATGTTGCCTCAAAAGGCCTTGGGTTGGTTTATGAGCTGGGCAGCGAACAAGATCAACAGGAATTGGTCTCTATACTTGTAGAAACCCTTATGACTGGAAAAAGGTATGGTGAAGTTGAAAAATTCAGATTTGAACCCATAGGACAAGTGTATGCACATACCAAGAATATGTGCTGTTAGGAGGAAAATTCAGCTCCCTCTTTCCCTACTTTTCTACATTGCTAGTCGATGATGAGTCGATGATGATGTTGTAGATGGCAGTTTAATTATCCAGTGAATATTATTTTGTAGATTGCAGTTTAATTATCCAGTGAATACTGCTTACTTTAGAAACATGCTAGTAGGTCAAGCTTTGAAAATTAAATGCCCCCCGGAATAGTTAAAGTGTTGGTTTAGAAAAATGCTGTAATTACTGTTGGCTTAATGAAAATTAAGACATGGAAAGGAAGCTTGCATATCATTCATGGTCAGATCTGTGAAGAGTGCTGGTCATGGTGGTGGTGGGGATATGTTCTCCTAATGGTTTGTGCTTTACATTGCCTTCCTTGTAGGAAGGAGAGTTTTTAATGTGACCATATATAATCCAGTGTAATTTTTTATGGGGTGTCTTTTATATCTGTTAATTTGTTTATTCTAGACTTCATTTTATGAATTCCCAGCCTAATGGAAAGGATAAGTTGACTTTTGTATCTTGCACAAAATCGAAACTTATTACAAGACTTGATTTCATGCGTATACAAATGGAACACGTCAAGTAGTTGAATGCTGATATGAACTGGTATTAAAAATTTGAGGCTACTTAAAAATTTTTTGCTGCTGTTTTGGTTTAGAATTAAGCATGAAGTTTCTGGAGAGACGGTGGTATTTCAGGGAGGAAGCCTTGGCAAAACACCAGATGGGTAAGTATGCCAAATCCATTGATCAATTGCTGTAGACATCTTTAAATATTTTTCTTTAGTCTGGTAAATAGAGCACTCATGAAATTGATGGCCATCCTTTTAGGAAAAGTTGAGCGTTTGTGGAAGAAAATAGTTGCATGGAAAAAGCTCATTGTTTTATATTGGCTTTCCTGGGAAACAGACTTAGATGGAAATTTGTATGCCGGGAATTATAGGGGAGTGAAGGAAGCAGAATCGGGCTGATGGTCAAGGGAGGAAGTGAACTGCGATGTGGCCAGCACTTAGCGGATACTGACCCCTTGAGGCGCTCCGGAGCTGGGACAGGATGTCTTCCACTGTGCCTAGTTTTTTGGCGGGGGCAACTCTACGTGGTATTTTGGAACCTACCAATTTAGCATTTCAAGTTAATTCCTCCAGCTTTACCTCCTTTATTTTATCATTATTCCACTGCGGTTATACTGTTGCTTTCCCTCCAAGAGTCCTCGGGTAAACCTGTGCGGTCTGGCCGGCCTTGGCTGCCCTTCTCCAGCATGCCAGCGCCGTCTGCGGCGTGAGGAAGCAGCCGCCTGTGTGTCCTTGACGCTCTCCCGGAGCTCACTGTTTCTACCTCCATGTGCTTGCCCTGTAGACTCTAGGCCAGTCGTTAATCTTCTCCTTCCCCCTTTCAGATGTTTTCGTAATAATTTACTTTATCTTTAAAACAGGTTTTCTAATTGAAGCATTTTTATTGTCATTTTGAAAATAGTGAATTTTCACTTGTTTGGGATATTAAATTTTTTTCCATAGCCGAGTTCTTCTACTGCTTGCTTTTCATGAAACAACCAACAAAGACGATCAGGTATTTGAGTAAATATTATTTGTCCAGAGGAAAGTTAACAGGACTCAAAAGAAGTTCTTAGTGGTGTGGTCTAGCTTAGGAAAGACTTAGAGAAAGAAATTGTCTTCAGATGACTCTCTTATTTTGAGAGAGGCTCTCGCACAAAGGAAGACTTTTCAACTAGAGCTGCCTCCCGACGTGGTGAGGGCTCCGCCTCGCGGGGTTCTGGGGCCCTGGGGCCCTTCACCAGCAGTGGTAGAGCGGGGCTTCAAGCATTGCTGATAATTGAGTTAGGTGACTTGTATTTTTCTCATCCTGATTCTGTGCCTTGTGATGGCGAGATAACCCAATATTAGAAATTTAGTGAAAATGTAATTTTCAAAACCATGTCCTAGTAATACTGGTGGTATAATGTTTGTTAGGCTGGAGATAGAAAAATACATTATTATATACTTTTGTTTTTGTTTCCAAGCCAGGGCCTTTCTACTTACAAGGAGCTTTGTTCTCTGGCAAGTGATCTTAGTCAGCCTGATCTGGTATACAAATTTATGAATTTAGCCAACCACCATGCAATGTGGAACTCTAGGAAGGTAAGTTGCTTTTGCCAGATGGTTTTTATTTTTTTACTTTTTGCCAAAACTAACCTCTCCTGCATCGGCTGAGAGTGGCAATTGAGAGACCGTGTGAAATACACAGTGCCTGATTAGAGGTCCACACTGTTACTGTTTGGAAAGTTGGGATGCCCCCAAAATCAGGCTTTGTTCAGGGACAAATTTGGGAGAGAGAATTTTGTGATCCTCATATATTTAGTGTGCTGTTATTTTTCTATGACAAATGTGCCTGAGTCACTTCATCTTATTTTTTTAGGGTGCTGCTTTTGGTTTTAATGTAATTGCCACCAGAGCTGGAGAACAGCTGGCTCCTTTTCTGCCTCAGTTAGTTCCTCGTCTTTATCGTTACCAGTTTGATCCCAACCTTGGCATTCGACAGGCCATGACAAGCATTTGGAATGCATTGGTTACTGACAAATCAATGGCAAGTATTTGTGAACCCTTGTGTGTTAAGAAAATGCTGTAATTTGTCTAAGATCACACAGGATTTAAACCCAGTGCCCGTCTTCCTTTCACTTTGTACACTTGTTTAAGCAAACTTACTTTCATTCTTTCTTCCCTTCTTTCCTTCAAGGATTCAATTAAGTTTCCAGCTTTCTTGAAATCTCAAACATGGAAGCAATCTAAATATCTCTTGGGCAAATTATTAAGAAAATGGTAGTACAGTCACACAGATGGAAGAGTATCTGCTGATAGGTGCTGTTGTTGCGTTGGAGAATGGGTCAGAGTTCTTGCCCTCAAGGAGTTCTTTTTGTTGGGAAGACAGACAAGAAGGAAATCAGGCAATTAACATTCATGGTTTTCTGTCACCTGGTTGCTTCTCATATTCTATCCCACTTGTAGATGTTAATTAGGGTTTCTTGGGTGTGCCTCTTAAGTCCTTTTTGTTCTCTCAACGCTCTGTTACCAATTTCAGGGTACATGAGTGTCATCTTTATTGTGATGATTCCCAATCTTCGATTTCTGGCTGAGACATATCTTGAGGTTTCAGACTGGCATATCTAACTACCTGCCTGACATCTTTACTTGTATGATGTTTCAAAATATCTTAAACTTAATATATCCAAAACTGAACCAAACAGTATCCCACCCTCCTCTCGCTGTCTCACTTCTCACACTTTCACCCTTCACCCATTTACCCAAGCCAGGAAATTGGTGTCATCCTTGATTTTTGCCCCACCCTCCACTCCCAGTCGAATCCATTAGCAAATTCTGTTGATTCTCTTCCATTTATTCCTTGAATCCACTTTCTTTTTTTCCATTGTTCTTTCTTGATGACCAGGTCATCATCATCTTTCTCCTCTCTTTACCTTCTTTCACTTAATTATCCATATAGCTTTTTAAAAGTGATTTTTAATTTTTTCAATGTTTTAAAAGATTTATTTATTTATTCCCCCCCCCCATTGTTTTACGCTCACTGTCTGCTCTCTGTTCTTCTGTGTCTGCTTGTCTTCTCTTTAGGTGGCACCGGGAACTGATCCTGGGGCCTTCCGGAGTGGGAGAGAGGCACTCAATCTCTTGCACCGCCTCAGCTCCCTGGTCTGCTGCATCTCTTATTGTCTCTTCTCTGTGTCTCTTTTTGTTGCATCATCTTGCTATGCCAGCACTCCTGCACGGGCCAGCACTCCACGTGGGCCAGCTTGCCTTTCACCAGGAGACCCCGGGAATCAAACCTTGGACCTCCTATATGGTAGATGGGAGCCCAATTGCTTGAGGCACATCCATTTCCCAAAAGTGATCTTTAAAAATGCAGATTGGATTGTGCCACTTTGAGTTAAAATACTTCCCTGTCTTTGCAGTTGACTAAGAATAAATCCTATGACCCTTACCATGCCTTACAAGGCCCTGCACACGCTCACTCTCTCCAGAGCAAGACCAGGTTGAGCGTGCTCCTATTCACGATGGCACTTCAGGGTTCAGCTTTGAAGGCCCAGCGAGTTCCTTTTGCTCGAGAGAGTGTATGTGGTACCTCTGGGCCAGCCAGGATCGAATAGGCCAGTTGTCTGTAGAGATCTGAGTTCAGAACAAAGGCCTAGGCTAGACATGTGGGAGTCACCTCTGTGTGAGTGGAAGGTGAAAGCTCGACAGCTGATGAGCTCACCTGAGGAGGATGTCGGTAGAAATGAACATAGGAAGAAATCAGTTTGTTAAATCCTAGGTGAGTTATTTACCTCTGTCTTAGTTTCAAAACCTCTCCTGCCTATAAGTATAAAAGTGGAAATGCCCTAAGTTTTGAGGGTCTTTGGGTCAGCATAAAAACAGCGTTTTACCAGTTTGTCAATATTACCAAAACGAAATAGAGTTTATGAACAACAACCAAAAATAATAGGGTAGGTTGGGGGAAAAATACACCAAATATAAAATACAGACTATATTTAATAGTAGTACTTTGGCGATGCTCTTTCATAATTTGTTACAAGTGTTTCACAACAATGCAAGGTCATGGTAGTGGGGTGATGTATGGGAGCCCTATATGATGCATGTTTGTTTTGTAAATTCAGAACTTTTACTTTGCATTTACTGTTTATGTATGTTCATGTATGAATGATATACTTCAATACATTTTTTAAGGTTAAAAAAAAAGAAAGAGACGCTTATAAAGATGACTTCATCTTTCATTCTGAACAATCATGATGTTTCTCTGTGTGCCACATACCATGCAGGGTACTGGGGATATGAAGATGAGTGAGATGCTGTTCTTGTCCAAGAGTTCTCTGTTTAGTGGGGCACACATGTACAGGGGCAATGCAGTTATTATACAGTATAATATGATGCATCTTAAGGTGCTGTGGGAACACAGGAGAGTACATAAGCCAATTTTCTCTGAGAAGGTGAACTAATTTTTTTTTTTTTTTGTAAAATGATATATAAATACATATGCATATATGTGCATTTGTTTACATAAATGTTATTATATATATATATACATTTTATAAA
>JAQZBX010114296.1:0-10030 GCA_029593785.1 Cabassous unicinctus
TTTGTTTTGTTTTTAACTTTTGGTTCTTTATAAAAGCAAAGTCATTATATTACATATATTATATGTTATATTTTGCTTTCATTCATCATCAAATTTCAGATTTCTGAGTATCATTTCAAAAGCTAGCATATCAAAGACATTATAAGAAATTATTAACTGATGACTTATTTGAGGTGTCTAGAAATGTTTGCATATAAAGTACAATTAACATACATATTGTACTTGGATAAAATATGTGTGAGAAAGAATGGAGAAAGAGGAAAGAAGCATTGGAATTTGATGAAGAGAAGAGCAGGAGTTTTGTGTTTTCTTGTTTTCTTTAATAAATCAATTTTATTGATACATATTAATAAAGCATAAATCCATCCAAAATGTACAATCAATGATATTCAGTGTAATCAAATATTTGTGCAATCATCACTTCAACCATTCTTAGACACTGTCATTATTACAATAATAATAATAATAATAATAAACTCAACCCTCTTAATATCTCTATGCTTCCCCTACCATACATAGCTGCTATTCTTTTTCCATATCTCTAGGATATTTGTATTACTATTTTGTAAAAACAATCTTATATATGCAATATCACCCATATTCATGTTTTACATGAGGTTTTACTATCATATACAGTATCATATTACAGTTTTTAGCTTTCCTTCTAATAATAAGCGTGACCTTGGACTTTCCCTTTCAAACACTGTCATACCCATACAATAGCACTGCTAATTACAAATACCATGATATGCTTTAACCATTTCTCTTCATTTCCAAAGATTTAAAAACAACAATTCTACCAATTCTGAACACATTAAATCTCAGCTTTCCATTCTTTACCCTCTTTCTATTTTCTTGTGACCTATATTCTAATTATTAACTCCATGAATTTACACAATATATTTAGTTCATAATAGCTCAACCATACAATATTTGTCCTTTTGTGTCTGACTTGCTTCACTCAACAGACTGTCCTCCAGGTTTATTCATGTTGTCATATGCTCCACGAATTCATTTCTTCTTCTTACTGCTACATAATATTCCATTGTGTGTATACACCACGGTTTTGTTATCCATTCATCAGTTGATGGACACCGAGTATCCAACTTTTGGCAATTGTGAATAATGCTATTGTGAATATTCTTGCCCAGATGTGTACTCGTGTTTCTGTCTCAGTTCTTTTAGATATATAGCTAGTAATGCTTTTTCCAGGTCACATGGAAAGTCTATATTCAAATTCCTTAGGAACTGCCAAACAGTTCTCCACAGTGGCTGTACCATTCTACATTCCCACCAACAATGAATAAGGATTCTTATCTCCCAATATCCTCTCCAATATTTACAGTTTTCTGACTTTTTAATAGCGAGTAGTCTAATAGGTGTGAAATGATAACACATTGTAGTTTAGATTTGCATTTCTCTAACTACTAGTGATGTTGAACATATTTTCATGTGCTTCTTTGCCATTTGTAATTTTTCTATGGACAATTGTCTTGTAAATTCTTTTGCCCATTTTTTAGTTGGATAGTTTGTCTTTTTATTGTTGAGTTGTATGATTTCTTTGTGTATCATAGATATTAAAACCTTTTCGGATATGTGATTGCCAAACATTTTCTCCCCTTGACTTGGCTGCCTTTTCACTCTTTTTACAAAATCCTCTGAGGTGCAAAAATGTTTAATTTTAAGGAGGTCCCTTTTATATGTTTTTCTTTTGTTGCTCAAGCTTTGAGTATAAAGTTTAAGAAACGACTGCCTACCGCAAGGTCTTGAAGATGTTTTCCACATTGCCTTTTAGGAGTTTTATGGTTGCTTTCATATTTAGTTCCTTGTTCCATTTTGAGTTAATTTTTGTATAAGGTGTGAGATAATGATCTTTTTTCTTTCTTTTGTACATAGATATCCAGTTCTTTGAGCACTATTTGTTCAACATACTGTTCTGGCCCAACTGGGAAGCCTTGACAGCCTTGTCAAAAATCACTTGACTGTAGATATAAGGGTATCTTTCTGAGTTTTCAGTTTGGTTCCACTGGTTAATTTATCTGTCTTTATGCCAGTACCACACTCTTTTTACCACTGTAGCTAAATAATACGCTTTAAAGTCAAGAAGTGAGAGTTCTCCAACTCCATGCTTCTTTTTAAAGATATTTTCTCTCTTCAGTGCCCCTTACCCTTCCAAATAAATTTGATAATTTGTTTTTCCACTTCTGCAGAAAAGGCTTTGGACATTTTTATTGGGATTGCGTGGAATTTGTAAATCAATTTGGGTAAACTTGATATTTTAGCGATAGTTAGTCTTCCAATCCATGAACACGGAATGTCCTTCCATTTCTTTAAGTCTTCTTCAGTTTCTTTTAGCAATGTTTTATAGTTTTCTGAATATAGCTCATTTATGCCCTTGGTTAAATTTATTCCTAAATATTTGATTGTTTTAGTTGTTATTATAAATGGAAATTTTTTCTGATTTCCTCCTCAGATTGTACATCAGTAGTGTTTAGAAACACTATTGATTTTTGCTTATTAATCTTTTATCTCACCACGATGCTGAAATTGTCTATTAATTCTAGGAGCATTGTTGTGGATTTTTCAGGAGATTCTACATATAGGATCATATCATCAGTGAAAGTTTTACTTCTTTCTTTCCTATTTGGGTGCCTTTTATTTCTTTGGGTGCCCAATTGCTCTACCCAGAACCTCTAGCATAATATTGAATAACAAAATTGTGACAGTGGACATCCTTGTCTTGTCCCTGATCTCCATGGGAAAACTTTCAGTCTTTCACCATTGAGTACAATACTAGCTATAGGTTTTTCATATGTGCCCTTTACCATATTGAGAAAGCTTCTTTCTACTACTATGTTTTGTAAAGTTTTTTTTTTTAATCAAGAAAGGGTGCTTTATTTTGTCAAATGCATTTTCTGCATCAAGTGAGAAGGTCATGTGTTTTTTCTTCAATTTATCATTGTGTTTTATTGCACTAATTGATTTTCTTGTGCTGATCCACCCTTGCATACCTGGGATAAAACCCACTTGATAGTGGTGTACAATTCTTTCAATGTCCTTTTGGATTCTGTTAGCAAGGATTTTATTGAGGATTTTTGCATCTATATTCATTAGAGTTATTGGTCTGTAATTTTTTTTTATATTATCTTTATATGCTTTTGGTATTGGGGTGATGTTGACTTCATAGAATGAGATCAGTAGCATTCTTTCCTGTTGAATTTTTTGGGAAGAGCTTGAACAAGATTGGTATATAAATTGTCTTTCAATGACTGGTATAATTCACCTGTGAAATCATTTGGTCCCAGACTTTTCATCTTTAGGGGGTTTTTTGATGACTATTTCAATCTCCTCACTTGTGACTGGTTTGTTCAGGTCTTCTATATCTTCTAAGGTCAGTGTAGGTGGTTTACGTATTTCTAGGAATTTGTCCATCTCCTCAACATTGTCTAGTTTTTCGGCATGGTGTTGTTCATAGTATCTCTTATAATCCCTCTTATTTTTGTGGGGTCAGTGGTAATATCCCCCCATTAATTTCTAATTTTATATTTGCATTTTCTCTCTTTTTTTCTTTATCAGTCTAGCTAAGGGTTTGCCAGTTTTGTTGATCTTCTCAAAGAATCAACTTTTGGTTTTGTTGAATCTCTCTACTGTTTTCCTGTTCTCGATTTCATTTATTTCCGCTCTGATCTTTACTATTTCTTTCCTTCAGCTTGGTTTAGGATTAGTTTGCTGTTCATTTTCTAGTTCCTCCAAGAGTGCAGTTAGATCTTTAATTTTAGCTCTTTCTTCTTTTTTAATGTAAGCATTAAAGGTTATAAATTTCCTTCAGCACTGCCTTTGCAGTTTCACACATGTTTTGATATGTTGTGTTCTCACTTTCATTCATCTCAAGATATTTGCTGAATTCTCTTGCAATATCTTCTTTGACTTACTGATCACTTAAGAGTGTATTGTTTAATCTCCATATATTTAATAATTTTCCATTTTCCATCCATAATTGAATTCCAGCTTCATTCTGTTATGATCAGAGAAAGTGTTTTGTATAATTTCAATCTTTCTAAATTTACTTAGACTTGTCTTGTGACACATCATATGATCTATCTTGGAGATGGATCCCTGAACACTTGAAAAAACAGTATATCCTGCTCTTTGGGGTTGAAATGCTCTATAGATGTCTGTTCGGTATAGTTCATTTATCATATTATTAAAGTTCTGTTTCTTTCTTTATGCTCTGTCCAGATGTTCTATCTAATACTGAGAGTTGTATACTGAAGTCTCCAACTATTATTGTAGAGACATTTTTTTCTCCATTCAGTTTTGCCAGTGTGTGCTGCATATATCTTGGGACACTCAGGTTAGGGACAAAAATATTTAGTATAGTTATTTCTTCTTAGTAAATTGTCTCTTTATTAATATATAATGTCATTTTTCATCCCTTTTAACAATTTTGCATTCAAAATCTATTTTGTCTGATATTAGTATCACTACTCCAGCTCTTTTTTGTTACTATCTGCATGGAATAACTTTTTCCAACATTTCACTTTATTTTTTTTCACAGTTTGGCTCCATTCAAGTTTTGTTGGGCTCCAATAAAGGTTTACAGAAAATTCATGTAAAAAATATGCCATTCCCATATACTACCACGCCCGTTTTTAACACTTGGCATTAGTGTAATACTTTTGTTGCAATTGATGAAAGAATATTATAATAGTACTATTAACTATTAGTCAATGGATTTTACATTAGGGTGTATTTTTTCCCCATATACCACCCTATTAGTAACACCTTGCATTAGTGTGGTACATTTTTTATAATTTTTGAAACAACATTTTTTGTACAGTCCAATGGCTTTAGTTAATTGGGGTTTTTTTTGACAAATTAATTTTATTGACACATATTAATACAGCATACAATTCATCCAAAACGTACAATCAATGGTATTTGGTATAATCACATAGTTGTGCATTCATCACTTCAATCATTATTAAAACATTTTCAGTATTTCAATAATAATAATAATAATAAACCAGACAAACAAACAAGAAAATTCTTCACCTCTCAATCTCTTTTTCTCCTAAAAAAAAAAAAACATTTTTATAGTTGAATTAACTATAGTCCATCATTTACAATAGGGTTTGCTGTGTTGTAGTCTTAGGTTTTATCTTCTAATTTTTATTCTAGTAACATATGTACAACCTAAAATTCCCCCCTTTAAACACATTCACATATGTAATTCAGTGATGGTAATTATATCCACAATGTTGTGCTACCATCACCACCATCCATTTCCTAACTTTACTATCCACCCAAATGGAATTTCTGTACAAATCATCATTTTACTATATATTCATTATTCCCAACCCAGTCCCCAGTAACCTATATCCTATTTTCTGACTCTGAGTTTTCTTATTCAAATCATTTCCTACCAGTAAGATCATACAATATTTGTCCTTTTGTATCTGGCTTATTTCTCTCAATTTATGTCTTCAAGGTTCATCCATGTTGTCACGTGAATCAGTACTTCATTCCTTTTTAACCCTGAATAGTATTCCATTGCTTGTGTATACCACATTTTATTTATCCATTTATTGGTTGATGGACACCTGGGGTTGCTTCCATCCTTTGGCAATTGTAAATGATGCTGCTATGAACATCAGTGTGCAAATATCTGTTTGAGTCTCTGCTTTCAGTTCTATTGAGTATATACCTGGTAGAGGGTTTGCCAGGTCATATGGTAATACTATACTTAGCTTTCTGAGGAACTGCAAAACTCTTCCACAGTGACTGCACCATTTCACATTCACAGCAGCAACGAATGAGTGTCTCTATTTCTCCACATCCTACCAACTTATGGTGTTGAGCATTGTTTCAAGTGCTTTTAGCCATTTGTATGTCCACTTTGGAGAAATGTCAAGTATTTTGCCCATTCTTAAATTGTTTTGTATTTTTATTGTTGAGTTTTAGAATTTCCTTTTATTCTGGATATTAAACTCTTAGTGGATATGTAGTTTCTAAATATTTTCTGCAATTAAGTAGGTTTTCTGTTCATATTCATTTTAAAGTACTTTGAGGCACAATTTTTTTAATTTTGATGAGGTCACTTTATCTAATTTTTATTTTCTTGCATGTGCTTGTATTCCCTAACACAAGATCCTGAAGATTCTTCCTTATGTTTTCTCTGAAATCACTTCTAAGCATTTTTCACCCCAGGCACTTAAAATGGGGGAAAGATAGATGTGGTACTAAAGTCTTGATGTAGATATTTTGAAATGCACAATTTCAGATGGGTGTTGTTTGTAAAGAATGGGATCTGAAAAAGCACCAGTTTTGGTTGAATTGTTATAATGTGGAAAATTGTTTTGATTAAGTAGGGTCTTGAGCAATCAACTGGAAAGTCTCAGGCATTACAGTGCTTCCTTCTCCCTATACTCCAATACTTGGATCTCTTCACCCAATTGAAATAAAAATAACAAATTGTAAAAGAAATTTTTTATTCAGACTTCTTTTCAAGTTAGTGATAAACAGATATGGTTCTAGGACAATTGATTATTCAAGAAAAATAAATTCCAGGTAGAATGAAATATACCAAAATAAATTCTAGGTAGAATGAAAAAAAATGTAAACAGAATACAGAGAAGTGAATGTGGCTCAAGCAGTTGGGTGCCTGCCTGTCACATGGGAGGTCCCAGGTTTGGTTCCCAATGCCTCCTAAAGAAGACAAACAAGACAGTGAGCTGACACAACTTCAAAATATACATTCTATACAAATGCATATGGCAAATTGACCCTACTTGACTTTCCATACTGCCAGTCTCAACAATTCTGAAGGGTGACAACCATGTAGCATATGTTCTCTGGCAGCAGTGGAATTAAACTAAACGGAGCAAAGAAAGAGAAATACCCAAATGTTTAACCCTGTTTGTAGTGAGCTGAGTAGTGGACCCCAAAGGATTTGTCCACCTGGAACTTCAGAATGCAGCCTCATCTGGAACGAGGGTCTCTGCTGATGTAATTAAGGTAAGGGTCTCGAGAGGAGATCTTCTGTAAAGGGGGTCTTCAATCGAATCATGATGTCCCTGTGAGAGACAGAAGAGATGGTACAGAGGGAAAGGAGGTGGGGACCGAGGCAGAGAGCTGAGCAACACAGCTACAAGCAAGGAACATGGGGATTGCCAGCATCCCCCAGACTCGGGCTTCAGGCGAGTGGGCCCGGGCACACCTTCCTGTGGGCCTCCTGCCTCCCAAACAGTGAGAAATGAGTTTACTTCTGAAGACACCCAGTCTACTTTGTTTATGGCAGCCCATGTGTGCTGGGTCTCCCCAGGACCAACCCCATTGCGATGATTTGCTGGGACTCAAATGACTTAGTATCTAGTCACACTCATGGCTGTGAATTATCACAGCACAAGGATGCACAATCAGCAAAGGGAAAATGCACAAGCGGTGAAGGATGGAGGAAACCAGATGAAGTTTTCAAGTTTCATTCCCCGTGGAGGCACACAGGATGCGCCCTATTCCCAGGTGGCGAGTGGTGAGCACACCAGTGAGGTGTCATTGACCATGGACCCCCTGAGTCCAGGCACCCAGGGTCTGTGATGGAGGCTGGTCACATGGGCACCCTCTGCCTGGCACAAACCCCCAGAAGGGAAGCTGCACAAACAGTTGAAGCACAAGGAGTCCCTGTACTCTGTACCATTGAGGGTGATGGGAGGTCCCCCAGAATCTAGGTTCCCAGGTGCAAGCTGAGTGCTTTTCTAAGAATGACAGTCGTGCCGGCTATATTAACCCTTTTCTGCACATCATGCGTCAAAGATATCACAATGGGATTTAGAAAATATATTTAACTACATGATGATGAAAATAAGACAAATCAACACCTGTGATGCCACCAAAGCCTTGTTTAGACAGAAATGTGTATTTGTATATGAATGTGCTGGAAAAAAGAAGGGTTGGAAAATCAACAGTCTAAGTATTTATGTAAGGAAGTTAGAGAAAGAACAGCAAATTAAACTCAACGTAATGAAACAGAAAAAAATATACAACACAGAAGATGAACAAAGCCAAAAAAATGTTTCTTTGAAAGTTTAATAAAACTGCAACTTTTCTTGGATGATTGATGAAGAAAAAAAGAAAGATGACAGGAATTAATAGACATCCAGAATGAAAAAGGAAACATAGCTTTTCTTAGACATTTAAAAGAGTAATAAAAATACATTATAACCAATTATATGCTAACGAATAATGAAGTGAACTGTGGATGGTAGTGAGTAATAGCATATTAATATTCTTTCATCAATTGTAAAAAAAAAAAGCAAGCAGCAGTGTGCTAGGTGAAAGAAAGCAGACACAAATTACTACATACTGTTTGACTCCATTTACATAAAATGTAAATATAAATAAATTTATAGAAATGGAATTAGATTAGAAGTTTTGTATGGCAGGGGAAAGATAGAAGGAATGAGAGGTGACTCTTTTCGGAGTAATGAATATTCTCTAAAATTCATTTTGGTGATGAATGCACAGCTCTGTGACTATACAGAAAGCCTTTGATTGTACACTTTAGATGGATAGTATGGTATGTAAATATATCTCAATAAAATTGAATTTGAAAATTTAAATGAAATGGAGAAACTCTTTCAAAAAATTACAATTTAACACTAATACAAAATATAAAACTTTAATAGTTACATAA
The DNA here is from genome assembly GCA_029593785.1 of Cabassous unicinctus. Classification (NCBI taxonomy): domain Eukaryota; kingdom Metazoa; phylum Chordata; class Mammalia; order Cingulata; family Chlamyphoridae; genus Cabassous; species Cabassous unicinctus. The sequence goes on from JAQZBX010114296.1 coordinate 8,693, forward strand.
TAAAAATGAGTGTGTGTTTAAAAATATTCAACAAGTCAAGCTCCAGGCTCAAATGTCATTAGCATTGAATTCTACAGACTTTTAAGTTAAAAATAATACTAACTATAAGTGAATTCTTCTAAAGAATAGAGAAAGAGGGAATATTTCCCAACTCTGTATCACAATATAGCCTTGATACCAAAACTTGACAGATTCATTATAAGAAAGAAAAATCACACTTGTGAAAATCCTAAATAAAGAATTAGCAAGTCAAATTCAACAATATGCAAAAAGGGTAATATATTATAAAACGTTGCATTTATTCCCGGAAAGCAAGTTTGGCTTAACATTCAAAAACCAGTTGATGAAATTCTGCACATTTATGGAGGAGGGAACCATATGATCATGGCATTATATGTGAGGAAACATTGACAAGATTTCAAGCTCCTTTCATTATGCATGGTTATATAAGCCATGTAACCTCAGTTAGCCAAACAGGGTATGGGGGGACTGTAGAAAGTATTGTCTTGTGAAATTATCTACAACAAAATAACTTTAGTGACCGGTCCAGCCTGTCCTTAAGGACAGACAGTTGGTGACTTGGGTGATGGAGGACTCCTCCTGTTCTCTCCGCAGCCAAGGGTTGTGATGTTTGCAGGGTTCCTCGGGAGAAGAAATTTCCTCCAGGAAACTATAGCTGTGTGCGTTTGTGTTATTTGAATAAATTCATTAACATATGGGTGCGCATTAGTTTATCTACCTCGGTAGGCAAGTCCTTAGAGGTAGGATAAAGGGCCAGGGATATGCGGAAGCAGAGTGGAGGACATTCAACGAGGCCCAGACTCCAGGGCTTGCAGCTTTGTTTGGGGAAGTCGGACTCGCTGGGAGACAGGATGAGTTCCCTGGGCAGAAGTGGACCGAGATATTTTAATTAGGGAGGGGAGAAGAGGGAGTGGGAGAAGCAAACTTAGAATCTACCCCTGGAAGAAAGCTTGGAGAATGTGTTCTCCAACTGTGGGAAACCAAAATGCTTTGGGTTGACCTGGCCTCTCTCCGACCCCAGGCTAGTCTTGGTAGAAGGGAAATAAGAGCCCCAGGATTTCACCTTCCAGCAGCTGTCTTCCCGTGACATTAAAACACCACTGTTTTCAATATTCATATTTTTACAGTAATTTGACAGCTATTTCTATTAACCTAGGTATCTGTATCAGTGTATCTATCATGTATCATCTATATACCTATCAATCTATACATCTATGTAGTCTATCTATATCTATCAATCTAATCTATTATCTGTGTCTATCTACCTATACACCATCTATCTATCTATCTATCTATCTATCTATCTATCTATCTATC
>JAQZBX010114297.1:0-10031 GCA_029593785.1 Cabassous unicinctus
TGCATTGACTGTGAAGATTACATGAGAGCAAAGATATAGAAAGCTTAAGGGGCCTTGGCCCTTGGGGGGTTGAAGGGAGCTCACTGAGGTTAACTGGCTCTATGGGTGGCCTACCCTGTGCTGGGTGTCTCCACAGCAGCAACAGTAATAAGACCCTGATGTGCACTAGATCCTATGGCAGGCACCCAAAGCCTCTGGTCCCCACCAGGACTGTGCACCTGACCGCTACCATGCCGAGGACGTGTTATCAGGAGGGACAATGATGCTGTTTGGGCCTGTGGAGGCATGAGGCACCTCTGGAGTCTGTGAGATGGACTTGAAAATGCAGCTCTTTCTTCCCCCCTAGCTTTGGGCCCTGGGTCACTTAAGTACTATGTCACTTCAGAGGACAGAGAACACACCCTGTCCTCAGCCTGCTGATCTCCAGCTAAGACCACTGGATCCTGGCCTGTGTCTTTAGGGCTGGCAGGATGTGAGGTGGGCAGGTGTGGGGCTGGCTGACATCTCCTCCTCCCCAGGAACTGTTCAAGAAGGTGGTGCCCTATCACTGTCTGGGCTCCATCTGGTCCCAGTGCAAGAAAAAGGGAAAGGAGCACATGGCACCAACAGTCCATGCCATCAACATCCATTTCAACCATGTGACCAACTGTGTCATCACAACTTGCCTCAGGGACCAGAGCATGAAATCTCCGGACAGAGCCAGGGTGGTAGAGCACAGGATAGAGGTGACCAGAGTATACTCAGGGATGTCCTCTCAGAGTCCTGGAACCCCTCTTTTTTCTAATTGGCTCTCAGGACTGCAGGCCCTTCCTGGCCTGTAGCACAGTCCTACACTATCTTCACTTCCCACCCAGGCTACTACCTCAGTAGTACTCAGTAGACTCAGGTTGAGTGTGGGTGTAGCCTTCTGGGTCTGTGGGGTGCCCTCAGAGTTTCCCTGGGTGTCTGTCTCATATAAAAGGTTAGATGACAACTGAGGGGGCTGAAGCTAGAGCAGGGGGTCTCTCAGACCACTCCTCACAGCTCATTCTTTCTCTCTCCCCACGAGTGCAGAATCCTCAATAACTTCTCCTCATTCTATGCCATCATCTTTGCTCTTGAAAGCCACTCAATTTGCCATCTTAAGAAGACATGGGAGGATGTTTCCAGGTGAGCAAGTATCTCTCCAGGGACACCAGGTTGCACAGGGACCTTGTGGGGGCTGGGCATTACACTTCAGGGAGCCTGGGAGGCAGCGGTTTCTGGGCTAGGGCCAGGCAGGGTGGGGCTCTAAGTCTCCAGAAAACCTGAGTTCAGATGTTGTGCCTCAGCACTGGTTCCCTCCTCTGTCAGAGTTGAGCCAAATGGGAGCATGTTAAATGTTTGCTACTCAGAAACACACTCTGTCCAATTGAAATTGACACATGTCAGAACCAGCTGCTCATAAAATGGGAATGGGAGTTCCCACTTTGCCCACCTCAGAACTCAGCTCCCAAGTCCCATGATTTACTGTATTACTCAGAGCTACCCAGTTTCAGCACCACCCACCTGGGCAGTCTGAGTCTCAAGAGGCTAAAATAAAGTTGGTTAGCCCTTACACTCTCTCACCCACTCCCACCTCTCTCCTTCCTTGTCCTCCCCAAAGAACAGCTTCCACCTCTTTCAGACCCTGTCTGAGATTTTCTCAAATGAGAGCAATGACTCACAGAGCAGTGAGATGATCATCAAGGTAAAGAGGAGGCAGGGGGGTCAGGAGTCTGGGCTCAGGAGGTGGGATGTTAGTTTTTCACTGAAAGTTTCTTTGAAAACATCCAGTCTGGCCTATTCTGGTTGAAGATGTAGAGGGATATGTTTGGTTTGTAGGCAGGTGGTTGTGCAATTGTAGGGCAGTACCCTGTGGTTCTCAAATGCAGTGTAGGTGGCTGAAATGTTCCAGGAGATGATGAACTGGCAGGATGAGAAGTCTCCATCCACACAAGAAGGTCTCATAATTGTGCCTCATTATGAATGGCATGTGTGCCAGAGAGCTATGAGAAATATTTGGGAGACAGGAAACCATGGCAGTCATTCCTGACCATAACTACAAGCTTCCACATAAAAGAGGAAGCAAAACTTCAATGCCCAGTCCCCACCCTACCTAAACAATCAGACCTGGCACCATAGAGACCCGTTCCTGAGTGGATGCTGGGATTTGTATTCAGGCAGAATATCCTGAGTGGAACCCTAAGGAGGGGAAAACTTTGGTATGGCTTTGAGCAGATTTTGGGGTCTCCACTCCTGTTGGTAAGGGCAGGCAGGATCTGCTCAACTAGGCCTCCAGAGACACCCCATCCTCAAGGTCCATGGCTGGGATGACAGGAGGTTCCCTCCATACTCAGAGGCTGGAAGAACCAGACACCAGTTAGTGGTGGTAGGTGGTGGAGTGATGTCAGCTCAGACAACGCCTCCATCTGGGAGGGAGCAGCCTCTCCTCTAACACCCTGAGTGAATCAGATCAAGTCGACACCCTCTTTGGCCTCTGTGTCCTCATGTGGAATGGAGGCATGACCATCCAGTGTTGCTCCTTTCACGGTGAGGTTGCAAGGTTCAAGGTAGAAAATGAATGTGGCTGAGCATTCTTTTTACTCCAAGGGGGTAAGCATGAAGGCCAGAGCATCCTCACAGCTAGTGTGCAACATGGAGGCCTCTGGACTCCCAATGAAGGGTTCAGGTCTTTGTCCTCCCATCAGAGATAAATAAACAGGCTCAAGGAGGCCAGTCCACTTGCAGAAGGTCAGACAGTGGTCATCAGGCATATGATGGCAGCAGATTTCCACCTGCTCACTTGGTCCAGGTTTCCAAGACCCCAGGGACAATAGCTGAGGGGTGCAGGGCTTCACTGACCTAGTCCTCAACAATGGCAGGAGGAGATCTCCAAGTTTGCCACCCTGGAGATGAACCCAAAAAGAGCCCAGAAGAAGGAGAAGCAGCAGGAGAAGGTGAGTGTGCCTAAGCCAGGAGGGTTGGCATGGGGTGGCCTCAAAGTCAGCATGGGAGGCCTCCTCAAGCCCATCCCTCTGGACCACTAAGCCTGGAGAGCCTCCCTTCAATGTCTCCAACTCTGGAAACTTTATGGCCCAGAGCTGTGAGAATCCTGGGGGACTAGATGCAGCCAGTCAGAGCAAGAGTCTAGAAGAGCTGACCCAGGGTGGATTGGGTGGGGAAGGGGAGTAAACCTGGTGACTTAAGGAAAGCCAGGGCTGGGAGGTGACTGAAAGAAAGTTTGGGGTCCATGGAGTCTGGAAGGGGAACTTAGGGGTGACAGCTAAGTGTCCAAGACTGTCCCAAGGGAAGGCTGTGTGGTCTTAGGAGTCTGAGACTGAGGAGTGTTCAGGGAAGGGTCTTGGGGACACCTGAGAGCCTGTGCTCATCCCCAACTCACCCAATGCCACAGGGTGTCATCCAGGGCATTGTCCCATATCTGGGGACATTTTTCACTCAGTTTTTGATGGTGGACTATACCATGCAGGAATATCTGGAAGTAAGTGAACCTGGGGTTGGTCAGGGGCAGGAAGGGAAAGGGACCCTGAGGCTTGGGAAGATAGCCACTCCCTGAGCCCTGAGCACTTACCAGTGGGCACACCACATCTCCTGAGAGCCTCACAGATGCCCTGGGAGCTGGGGTGCCATGGCCTTCTTTTTTTTTTTTAATGATTAGAAAAATATATTTCAGTAAACAATGACTAACCTAACATCCAGCAATTTTGAGGATGATTCATCTTTTACTTTTTTTGCTGTTTGTTTGTTTCCAGTTTTTATTTTATTTTATATTTTTGTTTTTGTATATGTATATTTAAAAAGATGCTTAGATTTCATAAACATTACACAAAAATTACAGGGATTCCCATGTTCCCCACCTCCCAAACCTCCCATAACATTCCATATAAACATCTTTCATTAGTGTGGCACATCACCTGCAATGGATATACACATCCTGGGGCTTTCCCACTAAGCATGGACCATAGTTCACATTGTAGACCACACTCTCTCCCACAGAGTTCTCCATGGTATATGCTGATGTAAAATAGCCTATATCTGTCATTGTAATGTCACTCAGGATAATTCCCAAATCCCAAAAATCTCCTGTATTACAACTGCTTTTCCTTCCCTGCCCTGAAAGCATCCAGTGGTCACTGGCTCCACCTCAGTGTTGTAATTTTTTCCATTGCTTGAATCACATGTCTAAAACACAATACCATTAAGTTCACTCTAGTCCATAGCTGTTCCCCCAATCCTGAGGAGTCTGGGATGGTGATGTCCACTCCACCTCCAAGTGAGAGGGGGCTTATATCCCATGGATATGGTGGATGGGATTATCCTGCCTGCAGGTGCAGGCTCTCTCCATTTCCTGGGATGGCCATTGACCATCATCGTCTCCTCACCAGTTGACTTGGGTGAGTCCATTGAGCTGTAGAGTAGGAGTTGCAGCTCTACCGAGATTCCAGGTACAGATGGCACATGGGCAGGCCAGAGGCTCCAGTCTCTGGAAGTAAACCTAAAACCTCCAGTATCACATATAGGTTTGAATAGTAGGGATGGATGGATCATGTGCAGGGAGGACTTATTTGAGTGCAACTCTGTCACTCTCAGGAGTACAGATTTCAAAGAAGAGCCCAATGATAAGGCATCAATCTCTGGGGCTATCTCCCCTTATATAGGACCTGGGCATCTCCAGAGCCCTCAGGAGCCCCTCTGTGTGGGGTGATATTCACTTTGGTCTTCTATGAGATCCTACTGAGGTGTGCGTAAACATTACCTCTGGGATGACCTCCCGACTCTCTTCGAAGTCTCTTAGCCACATAAACTCATTTGTCTTTACCTTTTCCCCCTTTTATTCAAGGTCATTTTCCAGTCGTATTAACAGTTGGCACTTGGTATTAATCCCTTGTTGCCAGGGAGGCTCATCACCGAGAGTCATGTCCCATGTTGGGGGGAAGGTAATGCATTCATATGCTGAGCATGGCTTAGGGAGAGGCCACATTTGAGCAACAAGGAGGCTTTCAGGTGGCTACCATTAGACACCCCATAACAGTAGGCTAAGTTTCAATTACAAGAGCAAAGACTCATAAGGCTAGTCATCAATAACAAGAACACATCAGTGGACCATCCTCTTTTGCCACACACTGTCCCTGCACTTGGGGGACTGTTGCTGCTCCCTTGGAGAATGTGGCAGAGCTCTGAAGGTTGAGAATTCAGTATTCCCTCATTTATTGAGTGATTGTCTATCCACTGTGACCATGCCCCATCCTTTAATGATTTGATCGATTTTATATATCTTTCATGTATATTTGGATGAACTTCCTCTAATGAATCCTCCATCCCAGACACCCCCCTGCAATGATCCTCTGCAACCCCATTGTAACCCTTCTGTGATCTAAACTTTCCTTGAAGATGAAGCCCATATAACAATGAAATACAATTAACAGGAAAATGAAATAATAATGATAAGCTTAAATGCAAGAGATAAAATACATGGAAACTCAGAAAAAAAAACTAAAAATAAAATATAATTAATGGATAGGGACATTCAAAAAATGGGAAAAAACAAAAATATATTTTTTTCAAATTGTTTTTTTTTTCCTTTTATCCCTGCATTATTGGATGTCCAGTCTGTACCGTGGTATCTTCGCCCTCTCACTCCCCAGTGTCTCTTAAATATTCATTTGATTTTCAAAGAAGTTTTAGGTCACAGCTAAGTCACACACAGAAGACTAAAGATTTTCATATACCCAACCTCTTTCCCCTGTCCTCACCCCATATTAAAACTTTTTTTTTTTTTTTGTGGATGGTAGCTTTGTTATAACTGTTATACAGATAGTGAAACATAGCTACTAAACATTGTCAATGGTTTACAGTATAGTTTACAATTTAGATGGTAAAGTTTAATAATTTTTGATGATATTCACCATGTCCTGTGTCAATTACTGTAAGATAATGAAAAACCTTTCCCATGACCACTAAATACCCCATTTGATCTTTTCTGTTCCTTCCTCCCCATCCCCCTGGGGCATATGACACTCTCCTGTCTTAACACATTGGATGATAAGATTCATAGTTACATGCCCTGGGTATTCTAACCTGCCCTTCCTAATCTACCCACCTGTCAACCCTGCACCACCAAACCCAGTAATATCACTACCCACATGTCCTATCCTTGAATATGCAACTATACTCTATCACTTTACCATAGATTATGACCACAAGGGTGATTGCTCATTACCTACTCTTCTCTTTCTCTCCCTTGTTAACCTGTCTTTCAGACAATGGTTCTCAGAGACTGCTCACTTTCCTCAATACAAATCAGTGAGGTCATATATTGTTCATCCTTCAATGCCGGGCTTCCTTCACTCAACATATGGTCTTCAAGATTCATCCATGTTATTCCATGTGTTAGCACTTTTTTCCTTCTTAGAGCTGAGTCATATTCCACTGCATGTGCATACCATATTTTGCTTATCCATTCATCTGTTGATGGACACCAGGGCTGATTCCAAATTTTAGCAATTGTGAACAATGCTTCTATGAAAATTGGTGTGCATGTATCTGTTTCTGTCTTTGCTTTCAATTCTTCTGTGTATATACCCAGCAGTAGAATCGCTGGATGATACAGAAGATCTATTGTTAGTTTTCTGAGGAAGCACCAAACTCTCCTCCACAGTGGCTGGACCATTCCACAATCCCACCAGCAGTGGATGAGGGTTCCTATTCCTCCCATCCTCTCCAACACTTATATTCTGCTGTTATTTTAATAGCTGCCATTGTGATGGGTGTAAGATGGTATCTCATTGCAGTTTTGATTTGCATTTCCCTAATAGCTAACGATGTCGAGCATTTTTTCATGTGCTTTTTAGCCATTTGTATTTCTTCCTTGGAGAAGTGGTTTTTCAGGTCACTTGCCCATTTTTTAATGGGCTGTTTGTCTCTTTGTTTTCAAGGTATAGGGTTTCTTTATATATGAAGTATATTAGGCTCCTATCATATATATGGTTTCCAAATATTTTCTCCCATTGGGTAGGCTGCCTTTTTATTTTCTTAATAACACCCTTTGAGGTGCAGAAATTTTTAATTTTGAGGAGATCCCATTTATCTATTTTTTCTCTTGCTGCTCATGCTTTGGGTGTGAAGTTCATGAAACTATATCCTATTACAAGGTCCTATAGATGCTTCCCTACATTATCTTCCAAGGTCTTTATGGTTTTGGCTTTCATATTTAGATCTTTGATCCATCTGAAGTTGATTTTTGTATAAGGTGTTAGATGGTAATCCTCTCTCATTCTTTTGGATATGGATATTCAGTTCTCCAAGCACCACTTGTTAAAGAGGCCTTTCTCTCCCAACTGAGTGGGCTGGTGGCCTTGTCAATTATCAGATGGCTGTATATGCAAGGATCTATATCAGAACTCTCAATTCAGTTCCATTGGTCAGTAGGTCTATCCTTGTGCCAATATCATGCAGTTTTGATCACTGTAGCTTTGTAGTATGCTTTAAGGTCAGGTAATGTGATACCTCCAACTTCATTTTTCTTTTTCAATATGTTTTTGGCAATTCGGGGCCTCTTACCTTTCCAAATATATTTTGTAGTTAGTTTTTCCAGTTCCTTAAAAAATACAGTGTTCATTTTTATTGGGATTGCATTAAATCTGCATATTAGTTTGGGTAGGATAGATATCTTGATGATGTTTGGTCTTCCTATCCATGAACAGGGAATATTCTTCCATTTATTTAAATCTTCTTTGATTTCCTTTAACAGTGTTGTGTAGTTTTCTGTATATAAGTCCATTACATCTTTAGTTAAATTTATTCCTAGGTATTTGTTTCTTTTAGTTACTATTGTAAATGGTATTTTTTTCTTGATTTTCTCCTCAGATTGCTCATTACTGGTGTACAGAAATGCTACTGAATTTTGAGCATTGATCTTGTAGCCTGCAACATTACTGAAGTCATTTATAATTTCTAGAAGCTTTGTTGTAGATTTCTCAGGGCTTTCTATGTATAGGATCATGTCATCTGCAAATAATGAAATTTTCACTTCTTCCTTTCCAATCTGGATGACTTTTATGTATTTTTCTTCCCTCAGTGCTCGGGCAAGTACTTCTAAGACAATGTTAAATAGGAGTGGTGACACAGGGCATCCTTGTCTTGCTCCCGATCTCAGAGGGAAGGCTTTTAGGATTTCAATTTTGAAATGATGTGGGCTTTGGGTTTTTCATATATACCCTTTATCATATTCAGAAAGTTTCCTTCTATTCCTATCTTTCATAGTATTTTTATCAGGAAAGAGTGCTGTGTTTTGTTGAATGCTTTTTCTGCATCTATAGAGTTGATCATGTGATTTTTTTCCTTCAATTTGTTTATGTGGTGTATTACATTGATTGATTTTCTTATATTGAACCCTCCTTGCATACGTGGGATGAAACTCACTTGGTCATGGTGTATAATCCTTTTGATGTGTTGTTGAATGTGATTAGCAAGTATTTTGTTCAGGATTTTAGCATCTGGGTTCATTAGAGAAATTGGTCTGTAATTTTCCTTTCTTGTGGTATCTTTGTTTGGTTTTGGTATTAGGGTAATGTTGGCATCGTTGAATCAGTTAGGCAATATTCCTTCTTCTATTTTTTGGAAGAGCTTAAACAGAATTGGTGTTAGCTCTTTCCAGAATGTTTGGTTGAATTCAGCTGTGACGTCATCTGGTCCTGGGCTCTTCTTAGTTGGGAGGTTTTTTGATGACTAAATAACTCTTTACTTGTAATTGGACTGTTGAGTTCATCAATGTCTTCTTTTATCAATGTAGGCTGTTTGTGAATTTTTAGAAACTTGTCCATTTCCTCTAAATTATCATTCTCATTGGCATATAATTTTTCAGAGTATCCTCTTATGATACTCTTTATTTCTGTGGGGTCAGTAGTGATAACCCCTTGCTCATTCCTTATTTTGTGTATTTGCATCTGTTTTTTCTTTTTCTTTGTTAGTCTTCCTAAGGGTTTGTCCATTTTATTGATCTTCTCAAAGAACCCAGCTTTTGGTTTTGTTTATTTTTCTAGTGCTTTCTTATTCCCTGTTTCTTTTAGTTCTGCTCTAATCTTTGTTATTTCCTTCTTTCTACTTCCTTTATGTTTAGTTTGTTGTTGTTTTTCCTATTCCTCCAAGTGTGCAGTTAGGTCTTCAATTTTAGCTCTGTCTTCTTTTTTAACATACACATTTATGGCTGTGTACTTCCCTCTCAGGACAGCTTTCACTGCATCCCATAGGTTTTGATATGTTGTGTTGTAGTTTTCATTATTTTCAAGGTAGTTACTGAATTCTTTTGAGATTTTCTCCTTGACCCACTGTTTATCTAAGTGTGAGTTGTTTAACTTCCACATCTTTGTGCCTAACCTGTTTCTCTGGCCCTTAGTGATTTCCAATTTCATTCCATTGTGGTTAGAGAAATTACTTTGTATAATCTCAATCTTTCTGAATTCATTGAGAGCTGTTCTGTGGCTTAGCATGTGGTCTATCTTGGAGTATGATCCATGTGCACTCGAGAAGAATGTAAATATTGCTGTATTTCGATGTAGTGTTCTGTATATGTCTATTAAGTCCAGGTCCTCTAATATATTGTTGAGAGCCTTTCTTTATTTATTGATTCTCTGTCTAGATGTTCTGTCCAATGATGATAATGGTGTATTAAACTCCCCCACTGTAATTGTAGAGGCATTCATTTCTCCTCTTACTTTTTCCAGAATTTGCCTCATGTATTTCGAGGCACCCCGATTAGGTCCATAAATGATTATGATTGTGCTCTCTTCTTGAGAGATTACCCCCTTTTCTATTATAGAGTGTCCATCTTTGTCTCTTACAATAGTTTTGCATTTAAAGTCAATTTTGTCTGATATTAGAAGAGCTACTCCTGCCCTTTTTAGGGCTATTGTTAGTTTGTAAAACTGTTTTCCAGCCATTCACATTCAGCCTCCGTGAATCCCTGGGTTGAAGGTGGGTTTCTTGTAGACAGCATATAGATGGATCATATTTCC
>JAQZBX010114298.1:0-10030 GCA_029593785.1 Cabassous unicinctus
GGTGGTGGTGGAGGTGGTGGTGGAGGTGGTGGTGGTGGGGTGTGGAGGTGATGGTGGTGGTGGAGGAAGTGATGCTGGTGCTGGTGGGGTGCTGGTGGTGGTGGATGGTGGCTCATGGCCAGCTCACACCATTCTGGGGTCAGCCTCCCTGGTGCCCCCTACAGGCAGATGTCTGGGTTCCCATTTTCCAGCTGGGCATTGGGCCAGCCAAGAAAGATAACGTGGGATGCGAAGGTTGAGGGTCACTGTCGGAGCCCAGGTGGGAGCTGACGTCTTTATCACCCCTCTGCCTTCCTCTCCAGCCCTCAATGCCCCTTCTCAGTGCCCAGGCCCCTTCTGTGAGGCCCTCCCTGTGCACAGTCGTGACCCCAGGGGAGGCGAGCTCCCGGGGTACACCTGTCTGTCCCTGAACAGGTCAGTCCCTTGCCCAGAGTTGGGAGAGGCTCTGCCTCCCCGGAGCCAGGACATCATCTGCTTTGGGCAGGTTTATCTGTTCCACGTTCATCGCTGGGGCAGGCTGACAAGCGCCGTGGGTTTTGTGGAGGCGCATGGTCAAGCTGGGGTGCTGGGCGTGTGGGGGTCCTGGAGGCAGGTGGGGAGCCTGGGGCCCGGGGCTGCTGGCGGGGCTGGGCTGGGCCTTCCCCGGGAAGTGGGCGCCTTCCCTTACCGGCTGCGCCGCGAGGAGTTTCACTGCGTGTGCAGTGGGCGTCGGGCTGGAGAGCAGTAATTTTATTAAGAGATTTACTTTGTGTCAGATCCCAGTTTCCTCCGAGTGTGGCTGCCATCCCCTCCCCACAGCTGTGCTCTGTGGAAGAGGGGCCGCTGTGGCCTGGCCCCTCCTCCCCTCAGGCACCAGCAGCGCCCCCTTGGGCCGGGGTCTCGGAGCCCGGGGCAGCTCCCCCAGCCCCCACGCCCTTTACCTTCGGGCGAGCTCTGTCCTTGCTGCGTGCACCCCCAACGCCCCGCATTCCTCTTCCGGCTGCTCCTCCCCAGCCAGGCCTGCGAGGGGGCCTGGGGGCTTCGGAGAGTGCTTCCCGGGCCTGGGCCTGCGGGGCAGGCGGCAGCAGCGGGGACCACCAGGGCACAGGGCAGCTGTGTGGGCTCTGACTCTCCTGGGCTGGAGAGAGGGCTGGTTCCCCTGGACTCGGCCAGCTGCCCACCCGGCCACAGAGCCCCGGAATGTGCCCTTTTAAGGTGAGGGGGTGGGACCAGGTGGCCACCCAGCAGACAGGGGAGACCCCTGCCTGCCTCCCAGAACGCTGGGGGCTCTGCAGAGGAGGAGGCCCTGAGATGGCTGGGGGTCAGTGGGGGGGGAGTGGGGCCTCCCTCCCCCAGCTTCTCTTGGCTAACTCCCACCCATCTGCCAGGGGCTTACCTCTTCCAGGAAGCCTTCCCTGATGCCACACATGCCCTCAGGATGCTGCCAAGACAATGCTTCTGGGGCCCACCCCTCCCCTTGTCCCCAGGGTGGGCACCTGCCGCCGGCTGACTGGCCAGGGCCCGAGTCCTCACTGACAGTGTGAGCAGGGGTCCTCTCCTTGAGAATCTGTGGGAGTGGGGTGCCCTGCCTCAGTTTCCCAGGAGTGGAGGACGACCCTTCTCCACGACCCTGCAGTACACCACTCATACACCCAGGCCAAGGAAGGGCCAAGCGCCGGGCTGCTTCTCAGCTCCCCTCAGGAGGACGGCAGTGCAGGGGGCGCACTTGACGGACAGTCGAAGGGGTGTCTGGGCGCGGGAGAGGGACTCAGCAGTGGGGGGCTGGACACCTTGGAGGGGGGACCCGGCCCCGAGGTCCAGGGCACCAGCATGGCCGAGCGACATGACAGTCGTGGCGGCCGATGCCGTGAGCGGGCAGTGGACACCCCGGTCCAGCTCAGGAGCTTCGGGCCCCAGAGGTCCTCCCAGGAGCTTCGCGCCAGGCCCCTCTGCTCCCCGAGCTCCCTGTGGCTGCACCTGACCGCGGCCTTCCCTGGAAGAGCCGCAGGGGACACTGACCCTGGGGGCCACGACATGGCTCCCCCTCCATTGAGGCAGCGGGAGTCCGCGGCAGGGCCAGGCCCAGCCCTGGGAAGCACTGCATCTCGGCTGGGTGCTCCTGGCCGACCGCAGGGCCGCGTCTCCTGCAGCTGCTGGGTGGACAGTGCTGTGGAGCCCCCCGTCGGGAGCTCAGTGTTGGGGTGCCAGGAACAAGCACCCCACGGGGCCAGGGCTGAGTCCCGGGGCACACACGTGGTGCAGGCTGCTGGGGGCAGTGGGGGCCTGAGGCTCCCCTCGGCGGTCCCCAAACGGAGGCCTGGGGGAGCGACGGGGCCACCCACAGCCTGCACCCTGCTTGGGGAAGGAGTTCCGGCTGCTCCTTCTGACAGGGAGAGGGTGTGTGCTGCATGCGTGTGCTCACAGGTGGGGGCTCGTGTGTTCATGTGTGCACGCGTGTGCTCACAGCAGTGGGCTTGTGCACTGGTGAAAGCTGCCCTGGACTGGTGTGCCTCTTCCCACACAGAGGACTCCTTGCACACCTGGCTTCCCGTCCCCCTCGGGGATGGAGTGGGTTTCCAGAAGGTGCAGCTGGGCAGAGGCTGGGCAAGCATGGCCCAGCCTTCCTCAGGCCGCGCTGCCCACTGTGAGCAAACTGTGTGGCCAGCTCCTCTCGTGTGGACTCAGGCAGACCCCTGGGTGGGAAGGCCTGGCTACACCCCCGAACCCCCAACTCCTGTTTCAGCGTTGCCCAAGGTGAAGGACAACCTGGGCCTCCCGCTGCCGGACTCTCAGTGCTCCCTGGGGGTGCCGCTGGACCTGGCCCGGCCCCTCTGATGGGGCCCTCGGAAAGAGTCTCCAATTGGCTGCCAAGCAGGGGGTGGAAGGGGCAAGGCCCCTGGGGTGGAGGCCGTGGGGCTGTGGACAGCGAGTCCTCCCACAGTCCTGGTCAGAGGGCAGAAACGGGCCATTCGTTCTTCCAGTGCTGGGTGTGGCCGTCCAGCCCCCGCCCCCCGCTGACTCCAGCCGCTGCCGAAAGCCAAGGGGAGGTCCCCACTGCCACGGGCGCCCGAGGGGGCGTCCTGCAGGGCCTCCGAGCCCGCCCAGACGCTGGCAGGTCGCCGCACACAGGACATGGGCTGGACAGGGCGGGGAGAGGAGCGGGGGAGAGGAAAGAGGAGGGAGGGGAGGGAGGGAGAGGGAGGGAGGCGGGCGGGCAGATGTGCCCAGCTGTCCCTCCAGCCCGGCAGTGGAGGGTGGAGGCCTGGGCCGCCCCCGAGTTCCCGGGCCCAAGGCTGGTACTGGGCAGGCGTTCCACGGAGGCCGGGCTGGCGGCGGGGTGGACACTGAGCGGTCTTTGGGAGGTGTGGGGGGGTCTGCGCTGCCGCCACGGCCGCAGCTGACTGTGAGTGCACAGGTTCTGCTCGGCCGCCGAGGGGTGCAGGGGTCCGGCCCAGTGTCCCCACCCTCCCAGGAGCACCGTCAGGGCTCATGGGGTGCGTCCCTCCTCCTTGTAACGCTGGCCCCTCTCCACCCAGGACCCCCTCCCTGCCAGACGCGCGACGCTACCAAAGCCGAGGCCCCAGGGCCAGGTGCTGACTCACCGACAGCTCAACCAGCAAGAAGCTGCCGTCAGGTCTGGGTGGGGAAACTGAGGTGCGGGGTTCTGTCCCAGGCCCGGGTCCCTGGGGGTGTTGGAGTGGAATGGGGGAGCCCAGGCCGTGGGCCGCTCCTTGTTCTCCGTCCTCTGTCCCCGGGGCGTCTCCAGCTCGGGGACCTGTGTGAGTTTCCACGGGAACGGCCGAGCCGGCAGGGCCGACTGCCCGCCCCAGACCCGCGAGCCCCTGGTGGCCCCTGGTCGTGCGGGGCACTTAGTGCTCCCCTTGGGCTCTCAAGGCTGACGGTTTTTTGGGCAGTTGATTGGCTTCCTGGGCAGAGCACCCAGGGTTAAACTGGGTGGTTTAAACCACAGAAATGGATTCTCCTGCTGTCCTGGGGCCCAGAGACCAAAACCGAGGTGTCGGCAGGGCCGCCCTCCTCGCGGGCTCCAGGGGAGGGTCCTTCCCTGGCCCCTGTGGCTTCTTTGAGCGGCTGGCAGCCCTGGGCGTCCTCAAGGGCCACATCTGCAAAGACCCGTGCCCACGTCGGGGCTCACTAGATCGGGGCACAGGTCACCTGTGGTCGCAGCCTGTCCTGGGGTTCTGAACAGCTGTCCCCCTCGTCCCACAGGGTCTGGGTCCCCCGGGTCCCTGTCCCCAGCAGCGCCTGGCAGGACCCGCGGTGGCCACCTCCGCCCGGCCGGCGGGGACAGTGCATCAGCTCCTGTCCACACGCCGGGGTTTCCCTTCCCTGAATGGCCTGGTCCTGCCCTCGCGTCCGCCTTTCCCGCTGACGGGCCACGTGCAGTCCTGTCGCTGCTGGACCCACGAGTGTCTTCCCCGCCGCCCCTTGTCCTCCGACTGCCAACTCAGCCAGCAGCGTCCTTTAGTATTCGATGGGAACAAGACCTATCCCTTTTCGCCCCCCGGGTTAGCCCCAGGGTCACGGGGCAGCCTTCTGAGTCGGCGCCGCTGCCTCTGAAGCTCCGCTGGCTGGTTGGGGCCCCGCCTGCCCACCCGGGGGTCTTTGCCCTGGCGGCGGCCCCTTGCAGCGCTCCCTGCAATGGCCTTATAGGTTGCACTTCAGCTCACGGCTTTGAGGCTGGGGCCTCACCAGGTGTCGTCAAGGCCACGCTTGTCTGGGGCCGGCGGCCGGCGACCCTCAATCCGCGGCTTTCCCCCTGCACGTCCATGCACACACACACGGCGGCCTCTCCACTTCCAGCTTCCGGCCTCTCCGGCTTCCTGCTCTCTGGCCTTCCCTCCCTGTAAGGCCTCTAGTGACCTGGTGGGGGACACACCCGAACTGACATCGCCTCGTGGCCCCGCTCCAGGGCTCCACACCCAAGCCCCCCAACCCCTGCACGTGTGCCCCCCTCCCCAGGCCTGCTCTGCCCTGCTCTGCTCCATGTCCTCCAAGCTCCGTCATCTCCTGGCTGCCTGCACATCCGTCCACTCTGCACGCTCTGGACCTTGGGTCACGTGGACATTTGGGGTCTGCGGCCTCACTCCCCCGTCCCTGCAACTTCAGGGAGGCGACTGGCTGGCCTTCCTTCGGGGTCCCGGCGACGTGGTGACCATGGACACCGGCTGCATCCGTGGCCCCGGCTGCTGAGCAGAACATACATCCAAGGCAGGGCGGGACCCTCTGGGATGGGGCGGACCCCTAGGGCCCCTGTGGGAGGCCCAGCACGCCCCCCCCGGGCGTCCTCCCTCCCAGAATCCCCCTCTGGGGCCCCGACTTCGGCGTTTCGCTGCTGTGGCCGCCTGAGGCGCCGCCGGGGTTTTGTGGTCCGACTCACCCAGGAAGGAAGCACATACGTAACCGTCTTTCAAAGAGGAGGCACAAAGGATGGAAGCTTTTCAGGTTTTAGGTTATTCTGGACAGGGTGGGGACACATGCGTGTCTGGGAGACAGACGGGTGGGCGCGGGAGAGCCGGGCAGCAGACAAACGTCATTTTGAAAAGCATGAAATCTGTGGAGAATAGAACACATTCTCTGCTCCCGAGCGCACGGGGACCCTGCGTTTCAAGGTCACTCTGCAGGAAGAAGGACTTTCAGAGCAGGGCTGCAGCCACGTGGCCCCAGGGTCCCCGTGCGGTCCCCATGTGGCCTCCGTGCGGCCACGGCGCCTGACGCTGGGCCAGGTGGAGCAGGGCTCAACCCCAGCCCTGCTTCCGCAGCCTCGGGCCCGCCCAGGAGTAGCTGGGCCAGGAGCCGCGGCATGGGGACAGGCCTCCACGCCCTGACCGGCCCCGTGGGCCTTTCTGCTGCCCCTGCCCTGGGCTGCAGAGACCCAGGGGTGGCCCAGGAGGGGCCGGCAGCCATGCCCCTGACTGCAGCCTGGAGAGTGTGGCAGGGGGCAACCTTGGTCCAGGCCAGGGTGGCCCCCTGCGAGCCGTGCCCACTGCGCTGGGGAGGACGGAAAACACACCCACCTGGAGCGAATCTCCCTCTGCCCGTTTCCATCTGTCAGTCCCGGGAGGGCGACCCCCAGTCCACCGGCAATAAGGGAAGGGCTGGGGGCTCGAGGCCAGCGGCAAGCTAGTCACGTGGGTTCTCGCACCCAGCGGCTGCCAGCGCAGCGGGACGCCCCACAGCTCCCTCTGGGCCCAGGACCACCTTCCCAGGCAGCATCTCCTCTGCCCACCCGGCACACCTGGCCCTTCCCAGTCAATCGCTGGGCCTTGACCAGTCACTGCAGACTCGGCCAAGTGGGGGGCTGCCTGGCCCAGCCCCTTCCTGGGTTACGTCCCCTCGCCCCCAACACCGCTCGTGATGAGGCACCCGCAAAAACGCTCAGCCCGGCTTGCAGGGTGCTTGAGGGTGGTGCTGGCAGGTGAAGCTGAACTTCCTCCTCCGAGGGAGATGCATTCACAGTGGGTCGAGACAGCCCACTGGGGCACTCATGTCCCCCAAGGGCCATCTGGCTGCTGTCATCCTGGCTGCCAGAGGGACTTGGCACCCCCCAATCCCCCCCACCCCTGACCCTGCCGACCCTGGCTCCACCCAGCCCCTCTCCACCCCCCAGCAGGCCAGATGCAGGCTGGAGCTCCATTAAGCATGCACTTTTCCTACCTGGATATTTTGTAGTTATAGAATCTATCAGCTTGGGGGTCAAGCCACAGTAGATCCAAGCCCAGCCTGGAAGGGTGGAAGGCACCAAAAGCCTGGCAAGTAGCAGAAAGAAGGGGGCCCACCTGCAGCCCCAGCTTCCCCCCACCCCCACCCCCAGCTCCCCGGCCTGTGACATCACTTCTGAGCCACAGGGGAAGGGTGGGGTGCAGGGGCCTCAGGCCTCCAGAATCTGGAGGGGAGCAAAATCTGCAGCCCCCACCACAGTGACCAAAGCATCACCCTTCCAGGTCCATTTGCTTGTCCGCTCTGTCCACCCTGGACTTCAAGCTCTTCTGAGGGCAATCCTTCTTTCATACCATTCCTTAAAATGGAGGATGGAAGACAGAAAGTGAGAATGGATGGATGGATGGATGGATGGATGGAGGGTGGGAGGCAGTGAGGATGAGTGGATGGATGGATGGAGGGTGGGAGGATGATGGAGAGATTGAAGGATGGATGGATGGATGGAGAAACTGAAGGATGGATGGGATGAATGGATGGATGGATGGATGGCCGTATGATGGAGAGTGGGAGAAAATGAGGATGGACAGATGATGGAGAGATTGAAGAATGGATGGATGGATGAAGAAATTGAAGGATGGATGGGATGAATGGATGGATGGATGGATGAAGGATGAGATGGATAAATGGATGATGGATAGATTGAAGAATGGGATGAGTGTACGGATGATGGGGAGATTGAAGGATGAATGGATGGATGGATGAACAGATGGAGAGTGGGAGGAAATAAGGGTGGATGGATAGGCAGATGGAGGTAGGAGGAAGTAAGGATGGATGGATGGAGGGAGGGTGGGAGGATGATGGAGAGACTTAAGGATGGATGGATGGATGGAAGGAAGTGAGGATGACTAGATGGACGGATGGTGGGAGGAAGTGAGGATGAATGGATAGATGGAAAGAAGTGAGGATGGATGGAAGGAGAGATGGATGGAGAGATTGAAGGATGTATGGATGGGATGAATGGACGAATGGATGGAAGGATGGGATTGAAGGATGGACGGATGACTGAGAGATTGAAGGATGGGTGGATGCATGGATGGATGGGTGGAGGGTGGGAGGGCCAATGAGTGAATGTGTGGATGCACTTGAGCAGCAGAACGTGGCTGCAACAAATGCACAACCACGCTGACCACTCTGTAAGCTCATGACCAGGTGCCTGCAGGGGTGCTGAGCACTGGCTCGCAAACCGAATCCATTTCTCTTGCTCACTCACTCTTCCTTGATCCCAGGGACTCTCTCCCTAGTCTCTTCTTTCCTTAAACTTCCAACATCTTCTTAGTCCTGGGTCTCAACTGACCACCTTTCTTCTTCTTCATAGACTGAGGAACTAGGATAATCTAAAATACAGCTTCCCCACCTTTCCACCACCACCTCTTCAAATCACCTGCAGAGATGCTCTACACCTGCTACCATGGGTGACCTATATGCATTCCCTGTGCAGGCCACTTCCGGGCACCAGACTCCAGCCCCTCTCACAACTGCATGATGGAAAAATGGATGCATGGATAGGTGGGTGGATGGATGGAAAGACGGATATGAACAGATGGATGGTGGCTTGGTGGGTGGATGGGAAAGTTGGTAGACAAATGGATGGATAAATTTGTTGGATGGATGAACAGATGAGGATGGATTTATGAGTAGATGGCAGGTAAAATGATAAATAGGTAGACAGGCAAATGGGAGGGTAGACAGCACTTGCTTGAGCCAGTGGAGCTGTCCCCATCCCCAAGCCTATGGTCTGGATTCCTACGATTGTGTCAGAGTCTCTTCCATTCCCACCCCACTGCAGGCCCACCCCCAACCACACCTGTCTGGTGCCTGGACCAGGTGGAGGCCCATGAAAGGGTGTGCCAGTCGCAGCCACGGCTGAGGGCATGTTGGGGGTATGGGTGTGTTGTCACCATGGTGGCAGTGTTAGGGGGAGCAGCGGCTGGACTGGCCCCAACACATGGCCAGATAGAGGTCAGGCAGATACTGGGGTGGGAGGGGCAGGCTTATGCACAACATGGGGCTGGAACCAGGTTGCGGTGATCCAGGCAGAGTGGGGGTCCCAAAAGGACTCGGGGTCCTCTGGGTGGGCCAGAAATCAGCTGCAGAGTGGAGAGTCTGGCCCTGGGACAGTTGCTTTTTATCTGAAGGAAGCTGAAAGGAGTCAGGACTGAAAACCAGGGCCAGGGAGTGGGGGTGGGGAGGGGAAGTGGGGGCGGGCTGTGTGGGGGAAGAGGAGAGGGGCTGCCTCTGGCGATGAGGAAGGCTGTGGAGGGCTCCTCTCAGGGGCTTTTTGTTTCTTTAGAAAATAAGCCCCGAGGCCTGGGCAGTCCCCAGGCACCGTCGCTGAGGGTGGGGTGGGGGTGTCATGGTGGTGGGAGGCAGGCTCAGTGTGAGCAGCCCTCTGTGAGCATGCATGCGTGTCAGGCACACTCGGTGTCCGTCAACAACCACCCAACGTGGGCCAGTGAGACCTGGCAGGCAGAGGCTGGCAGTCAGCCGGGGGCCTGGGGGGCTCCCGGCTCTAGGAACCGGTCCCTTGGCCTTCCAGGACCCTGGGTCGAGGGCAGTGGGGAGAGAGGCCCCTCGGGTCTGGAGCTGAGCAGGGTGCCTGCGAGGTGGTCCCACCAGGGGCCCTGCGGCTCGGCCGTGCCGCCCAGGTGCAGAGCGCCGAGGCTGGGCTACCTTTCCTTGACTTGGGGAGCTGGGCACTCAGGCGGGGTAGGGGGCTCCAGGCTCCGTGAGTGGGTGCAGGCAGGAGGGGGCAGGGCAGCATGGCCCCGTCTACAAGCGGCACCCACCTAAAGCCCGAGTCGGGGGCTGGACATGAAACCCGCAAAACAAGTGGGGCCAGACCGTGTGGAGGGCTGAAGGAGGGTGCAGCGCTGGACAGAAGTCACTGGGCTTTCTGGAGCTCCCGCAGGGGCGCACAAGCACAGGCCCCGTGGCTGCAATCTGTGGGGGCTGCGGCCCGTGCTGGAGCCTAAGCAAGGGTGAGAGGGCACTGCCGGGCGAGGGCACTGCCGGGTGTGGGCACTGCCAGGTGCCAGGCCTTGATGTCCGAAGGTGCCGGGCAGGCTCTGCCAGCATCATGGGGGCTGCCGGGCCTTTGCCTGGAGATGCTTCCTGGCTTCTGGGAGCGGACGCCTGAGGACAGGGTCCTGGGAGAGGGGGCAACCGGGTCATAGTGGAGGTGGGTCGGCAGGGCTGAGGGGCGGAGCTGCCAGCCACGGGGCCTGGCCTGGGGTGCAGAGCTGTGGCCCCCTCCGCCCTGAGCACAACCTGCTGAGCTCACAGTGCCAGGCGGGCCTGGCCGGTTCTTCCCCTT
>JAQZBX010114299.1:0-10028 GCA_029593785.1 Cabassous unicinctus
CCCCAAGATATTAAGCTGGGGTAAAATCCCTGGTTCAGTGCAGCTGACTGAGACAGGAACAGACATCTTGCTGCCTCTCAGCTCTTATAAGGGAAAAGGAAGGGAGGAAATGGAACTTTTCTTCAGTGAATTCAATCAGCAGAGGCTGCTTTGACTCTAGGCTCTGGCCAGACCAAAACAAGAAAAGCAGAGATTGAAACACTTCCATGGAAAGGTGCACTGAAAAATGCCATCTGCTGGCAAGTCTGGAAATTGCATAGACAAAAACTACTTTTGGTTTTCTCTGCACCCTAACTCCTGGGAAAAAAATCTGCACCCATTTGTGAGTCCCAGCCTGATTCTGATAACTTAAGCTGGGCAATTTTAAAGACTTAGAATAAAATGAACCAAATATCAAAGAAGAGCTGTCAGAAAAAAAACAATAGGCAAGAGAGAGAAATTCACCAACATATTCAGATGCCTAGATATCAGCAAAAAATTACAAGCCATACTATGAAACAGGAAGAGATGGCCCAACCAAAGGAACAAATCAAATATCCAGAAGAGATACCGGATTTAAGCCAATCAATTATAATCACACAATCTCTTAAATCAAGTCAAAGAATTGAAAGAAAATATGACTAAAGAGATAAAGGATTTTAAGAAGGCACTGGGTGAAATATAAAGAACAATTTAAAAGCCTGCAAAGAAAAGTAACAGAGCTTATGGGAATGAAAGACATGATGGGTGAGATTAAAAAATACATTAGAGACACATAAGAGCAGATCTGAATTGCTGCAAGACAGAATTAATGATTTCGAAGACAGAATATCTGAACTGGAAAAGACAGAACAGAAAGAGAAGAGAATGGAAAAAATGGAACAGGGTTTCAGGGAAAAGAATGACAATGCAAAATGCACAAACATACACATTATCAGTGTCCCAGAAAGACAAGAGGATGGAAAAAAAGATGGAAAGAATATTTGAAGAAATAATGACTGAAAACTTCCCAACCCTTATGAAAGACCTAAATACCAATATCCAAGAAGGACAACACACCCCAAACAGAATAAATATGAAAACACCTACCCTGAGACACCTACTATTCAGAATGACAAATATCAAAGATAAAGAGAGGATTCTGAAAACAGCAAGAGAAAAGCAAAGCATCACATACAAGGGAAATTCTATAAGTTTAAGTGCCGACCTCTCATCAGAAACCATGGAGGAGAGAAGAAAATGGTATGATGTATTTAAGGCACTGAAAGAGGAAAATTGCCAGCTAAGACTTCTGTATCTAGCAAAACTGTCCTTCAAAAATGAGGGTGAGCTTAAAGTCTTCACAGAGAAGCAAAAACTGATAAAATATTTTATCGAACAACCAGAATTACAAGAGATACTAAAGGGACTGCTGCAGCCTGAAAAGAAAAAACAAGGGTGAGAAACTTGGAAAAGAGTGTAGAGATGAAGATTAGTACAAAGGGTAAATTAAAGGGTGAAAACACAGACATTAGTACCATATGACAAAAGAAAGCCAAAGGACAAAATGGGATGAATTAAGTAATGCCTTTACAATAATAACATTGAATGTTAAGTGCTTGAACTCCCCAATCAAAACAAATAGACTGATGGAATGGATTAAAAAATATGAGCCATCTATATGTTGTCTACAAAAGACTCACCTTAGATGTAAGGACAAAACCAGGTAAAAAGTGAAAGGTTGGAAAAAGATATTCCAAGCAAATAGTAACCAAAAAAGAGCTGGAGTAGTGATACTAATATTGGAAAAAAATAGATTTTAAATGCAAAACTGTTATAAGGGATGAAGAAGGTCATTATATATTAATGAAAGGGACAATTCACCAAGAAGAAATAACTATATTAAATATTTATGCTCCTAACCTGAGTGCCCCAAGATACAAGAGGCTCACACTGGCAAAACTGAAGGGAGAAATGGATGTCTTTACAATAATAGCTGGAAACTTCAATACACCACTCTCAGTATTAAATAGAACATCTGGGCAGAGGATAAATAAAGAAGCAGAAAACTTGAATAATATGATAAATGAACTAGACCTAACAGACATCTACAGATCATTGTACTCCAAAACAGTAGCATATATATTTTTTTCAAGAGCTCATGGATCCTTCTCCAAGATAGACCAGATGTTGAGTCACAAGACAAGTCTCAATAAATTTAAAAAGATTGAAATTATACAAAACAATTTCTCTGATCATAATGGAATGAAGCTGGAAATCAATAATGGATGTAATAAGGGAAATTCATAAATATACAGTGATTAAACAACACTCTCTTCAATAATCAGTGAGTCAAAGAAGAAATTGCAAGAGAATTCAGCAAATATATTGAGATGAATGAAAATTAGAACATAACATAAAAAAACCTATGGGACACTGCAAAGGCAGTACAGAGAGGGAAATTTATTGCCCTCAATGCTTACATCAAAAAAGAAGAAAGAACTAAAATTGAAGATCTAACTGTACAACTGGAGGAACTAGTAAAAGAACAGCAAATTAATCCCAAACCAAGACAAAGGAAAGAAATAGTAAAGATCAGAGCAGAAATAAGTGAAATCAAGAACAACAACAACAAAAAAACAATTGAGAGAATCAAGAAAACCAAAAGTTGGTTCTTTGAGAAGATCAACAAAATTGACCAACCCTTAGCTAGATTGACAAAGAAAAAAGGTGAGAAGATGCAAATATATAAAATCAGTATGAGAGGGGACATTACCACTGACTCCGCAGAAATAAGACAGTTCATAAGCGAATACTATGAACAACTATATGCCAAAAACCTAGACAATGTAGATGAGATGGACAAATTCCTAGAAACAGATAAATCACCTACACTGACCCTAGGAGAAATAGGAGATCTCAACAAACCAACCACAAATGAAGAGATTGAAACAGTCATCAAACACCTTCCAAAGATGAAAAGCCCTGGACCAGATAGCTTCACTGGTGAATTTTACTGATCATTCAAAGATGATCTAATACCAATCTTGCTCAAGCTCTTCCAAAAAAACTGAACAGGAAAGAATGCTACCAAATGCATTCTATGAAGCCAACATCACCTAATACCAAAACCAGATAAAAATATAACAACAACAAAAAGAAAATTACAGACCAATATCTCTAATGGATATAGATGCAAAGATACTCAACAAAATACTTGCAAACAGAATCCAAAAGCACATTAAAAGAATTATATACCACGATCAAATGGGTTTTATCCCAAGTATGCAAGGGTGGTTCAACACAAGAAAATCAATTAGTGTAATAAACCACATTGATAGGCTGAAGAAGGAAAATCACATGATCCTCTTGATTGATGCAGAAAAGGCACTTGACAAAATACAGCACCCTTTCTTGATAAAATCACTCCAAAAGGAAGCTTTCTCAATATAGTAAAGTGCATATATGAAAAACCTATAGCTAGCATTGTACTCAGCGATGAAAGATTGAAAGCTTTCCTGCTGAGATTAGGAACAAGACAAGGATGCCCACTGTCACTATTGTTATTCAACATTGTGCTAAATGTTCTAGTTATAGCAATTAAGCTAGATAAAGAAATAAAAGCCACCCAAATAAGAAAAGAAGTAAAACTTTCATACTCACAGATGATATGGTCCTCTATCTAGAAAGTCCTGAATAATTCACAACAAAGTTACTAGAACTAATGAATGAGTTGAGCAAAGTGGCAGGATACAAGATTAATACCAAAACTTAATAGTGTTTCTATACACTACTGATGTGCAATCTAGGGAGGAAATAAAAAAAAAATTCCATTCATAATAGCAATTAATCAATTAAATATTTAGGAATAAACTTAAACCAAGGACATAAGGGATCAGTATTCAGAAAACTTAAAAATACTGCTAAAGAAAACTGAAGAAGACTTAAATAAATGGGAGGAAATTCCGTGTTCATGGATTGGGAGACTAAATATTATTAAGGTGTCAATTTTACCCAAACTGACAAAGATTCAATGCAACCTAAATAAAAATCCCAAAAGCCTTTTTTGCAGAAATGGAAAAGCCAATAATCAAATTTATTTAGAAGGGTAGGGGCCCCAAAAAGCCAAAAATGCCTTTAAAAAGAACAAAAAAATTTTGAGGACTCTCACTTCCTGACTTTAAATAATATTACTTAGCTATAGTGGTAAAAAATACAGCATGGTATTGGCTTAAAGACAGACCAATTGACCAATGGAATCAAATCGAGATCTCAGAAATAAACCTTCACATCTACAGTCAAGTGATTTTTGACAATGCTGTTAAGCCCACCCAGCTGGTCCAGAACTGGGAGAACTGGACAGCCATATCCAAAGGAAAGAAAGAGGATCCCTATCTCACACCTTATACAAAAATTAACTCAAAATGGATCAAAGACCTAAATATAAAAGTGACAACCATAAAACTCCTAGAAAAAAATGTAGGAAAACATTTTCAAGATCTTGTGGTAGGTGGTAGTTTTTTATACCTTACACCTAAAGCACGAGCAACAAAAGAAAAAATAGATAAATGGGACCTTTTCAAACTTAAACACTTTTGTACCTCAAAGAACTTTCAAAAGGGTGAAAAGGCAGCCAACTCAATGGGAGAAAATATTTGGCAATCACATATCCAATAAGGGCTTAATATCTATAATATATAAAGAGATCAGACAACTCAACAATAAAAAAACAAACTACCTGATTAAAACCTGGGCAAAAGACTTGAAAAGACAACCTTCCAAAGAAGAAACAAATGGCATGAAAAACACATGAAAAAAAGTTCAATATCACTAGCGATTAGGGAAATGCAAAACAAAACTACAAAGAAATACCATCTCACACCTATTAGACTGGCCACTATTAAAATATCGAAAAACTAAATGTTGGAGAGGATGTGGAAAGATAG
This sequence comes from Cabassous unicinctus, assembly GCA_029593785.1. NCBI lineage: Eukaryota > Metazoa > Chordata > Mammalia > Cingulata > Chlamyphoridae > Cabassous > Cabassous unicinctus. Next base: position 4,905 of record JAQZBX010114299.1, read on the forward strand.
GAATTCTTATTCACTGTTGGGGAATGTAGACAGGTACAGCCACTGTGGATGACTGTTTGGCAGTTCCTAAGGAAGTTGGATATAGACTTGCCATGTGACTTGGCAATACCATTACTAGGTATATACCCAGAAGAACTGATAGCAGTGACACAAACTGACACTTGCACACCTATGTTCATAGCGATGTTATTCCGGATTGCCAAACAATGGAAACAGCCCAGGTGTCCATCAACCGATGAATGAATAAACAAATTGTTGTGTATACACACGATGGAATATTATGCCGCTGTAAGAAGAAATGAAGTTGTGAAGCATATGACAACTTGAATGATCCTGGAGCACATTGTGTTGAGTGAAGCAAGCCAGACACAAAAGGACAAATACTGTATGATTGCGCTATTATGAACTAAATATATTATGTAAACTCATGGAGTTAATAATTAGTATATGGGTCACCAGAAAATAGAATGAGGGTAGGGAATGGAAAGCTGAAGGTTTGTCTGTGCAGCATTGATTAAAAGTTTGTTTGTAAATTATTGGAAATGAATGGAAATGTTGAGAGCACATCATGGTGTTTATGACTAGCAGAGCTATTATATGGCTATGGCAGTGGTTGAAAGGGAAAATCTAAGGACATGTATATTACTAGAAGGAAAGCTAACATAGGACTGTATAACATAATGAAACCTCAAATAAAACACAAATATGGGTGATATTGCATATATAAGACAGTTTTTACAAGATACAAATACAAATAAACTAGAGCGAGGGAAACAGAGTAGCAGCTATGTATGGCAGGAGAGGCATAGAGAGATTGAGAGTGATGAGTTTTAGTTGTTTGTTTGGTTTTTGTTTATTATTATTATTATTATTATTATTACTGGAATAATAAAAATGTTCTAGAAACAATTGAAATGATGAAGGCACAGCAATGAGATTTTGTGGAATGCCAATGATTTTACATTTTGGATAGATTTTTGCTTTATTAATAAGTAGCAATAAAATTGATTTATTTAAAAATGTTTATTTTTGAAGTGAGTAAACAATTTATGTTAATTATGTGGAATCCCTATCAGTTTTTCTGAATGTCATCAAGTAAATAACAACTGCAATTAATAATAAACTTCTCAGAAAAAAAGCTTAAATCTCTCCTTTTAGGGGTGTTAAGTCCTTTGAACTCAGTGAATTCTGTTGCCACTCTGTGTGTGTGTGTGTGTGTGTGTGTGTGTGTGTGTTTGCAACTAGCCCAATTTCCACTTTTTGGTTATGTTACTGGCTAGTTTTTACATTTGTCAAATTAATTAAGCCATGATCTATATCATCAATGAAGATAATTGGCATCATATATCTGATCAGTTTGGTTAATTTTGTTGCATAGTAACTTGTATTTACAGACAAAGTGAATTTGAGAATTAGCTCACTCTATTACACATGTGAAATGAATCAGACTTTCAGCAACAATTTAAAAAATGTAGGGACTTCCTTTCTCCTGATTATTTTGGCTATTTACCTCAGTTCTCAGTTTTCTATAAAAAACATGGCTTCAATAGGGATGGCCACTGGATCTTTAATGAAATCACATCTTTCAATGGAAGCAGCCATACACTCTTTTTATTTTTTAATCAACACTTTTAAAAAAACTTTAAAAATCTTTTCAAATGTAAATTTAGTTTCCAGGATATGATCTTAAAAATGGTGAGGCAGCACCTGCCCCACAGTATCAGGGTGAAGCCCTGCCCTCACTTATCTAAGTACCGATATAGTCCTGATTTAAACTTGAAAGGGGAGGGGAGGGGAAGGGAGGGGAGAAAAGAAAAAACGTTCTGTGTCTCTGCTGAAAACTTATAATTGCACTAAATTACTGCATTGTGGCATAACCATTTAATGAAAATGCAGAACAACAAAATAATTGAATAGAGTGGGGGAAGTTATTTAAAAGGGGTCTTTCTTGATTAATAATAAATAATAACTTAGAAGTGTTTTCCTACAGACAACTTACAGTACTTCCTTGCTCTCTGCTTTTAGGATTTGGAGGATCTCTTCTTTCTTCGCTGTCCTGAGGTGCTGAATGAAGGCCAGGAAGTTTTTGACAGCCTCAGCCTTGGAGAGGTTGTCAGGCTGCAGATGTTTCCTCATGGCCTTCCAGTGCTCTGAGAGCTGCAAAACATGGCTGCAGGTTCACACCCCATTCATCATTCTCAACATCCACATTAACAAAGGATATTCTCCCCAGAAATAAACTTTTTCTTGTGTCTGACAAGAAAAGGGGCTTTTAACATCTTTCATCAACATACCTGAACCTCCCTGCCATATCACACCCTTATAACTCGGAGAGGCAGTTAAGGCCGGCAGTCCATTTGTGGAGAGCCCGTGTTTGTCTATTACCATATAGCTCAAAGCACTCAGGAAAAGTTAAGTCATTTCTGAACACATAGGTCGTCCTGTGGTTACTCCAAGTAACTACCATAGTGAAACTGTGCAAAATTTAAGTTAACAGCAGGGTAGTTTAGAAGGAAAAAGTCAGAGCACCAGAAGAATTGCCCCAAGTTCCTAATTTTCCGGAGCTTTGCGGAAAATCATGTTTTTGTTATAATTTAAGACAGTTTCCTATAATATATCTTTATTGTGTGTTTGGTATTAAATGCAGTGCTTTATATTGCTGAGGAAAGAGCTGTTCATTACTTGTTTAATATCTGTGCTAAGTTATGTAGTATTTAGATATAGATAATTTTCACACTATTTAAATAAAGATAATTCTCACACACACTGTTGTTATTCATCTGTGGTTTTAAAAATAGTAATGTTTTAATTCGTGATGTCTCTTGACATTGAATCAAGCTGAAGACCTTATTTTTCACAACTTACCACTCTTTCCCTAGTTGTAAAGAATGTGTTAGATACTGGCTGCGACTTCCTACTCTTTAACTCTGGGTAATCAGCAGGCTACAAGTTTTAAATTATTCATTTCCTCTATTAAGCAATAGACACTTACTTTTCTCTTTTCCAAATCCCCTTGGTTACCTAATCTTAAAAATGCTATTCCAAAGCAAAATTCTAGCTGTTCTTAGCTAGAGATTTACTGGGTCATTTCTGAGGGCAGAGAGCCGATCAATGTGAACTGTTTTTTTTGTTTGTTTGTTTGTTTGTTTTGCTTTAAAGAGTTGCAAAAGTAACATTATACTGAGGTTGGAAAAGCCTTCATGATATAAAACCTTCTTACAAGATTTAAATAATGATAAAAAAAAAACTCTGATGGTTTATATTGTTTAATAACTATGTGGGCATAAACCAATAGTTCACAGCATAAAAAAGGATTGTGAGTTTCATTAGTCAATTTCCTATATATTTTCCATCTCATTACATCAGAAAATTACCTCAGAACATACAATAACAGAATAAAAACAAAAGAAAAAACGAACATTGAAACTGATAAAGATTTTATTTGTTTTCCCATTGATTAGATTCAGTAAATTTGAGAAACTAGTAATGAATTAGTGCCTTGTACTTTAAGCAAATTATATTAGTTCTTGACGAATTCTACTTTTCTGAACTCCAATAATGTCCAAAGGGAAGGACATTTCCTGGTAGCAACATACAGAGCATGAAGCCAAGGGTTTGCTCTCCCAACAAGAGGTTAAGCTTTAGGAAATGTTGAACACTAAAGTCATTTCTGTGGCAAGATGGCAATATACCATTATTGATTCATGCAATAAATGAAATTGCTCTTCATTGGTTTAAAATGGTACAAGATGATCTACACTTTGTCTTGGGGATATTACACTGGTTGTAATTACACTGGTTGTAATTGTAGGGAAGTTGGGGTCCAGTAAAGAAATATTCCCTAATTTAGGCAGAGTGTTTGGTATACTTTTTAAACCTCATGGCAACACTCAGGGATCTCACCTGCCAACATGTCGCTACTCCATGGCATTTCAGGATTCAGACCCATGTGTGTGCTCTTGACACCACATGCTTCCCCTAACTTCATCATACCTTTTATCTCCTTACAGTTTGGTGCTACTTTTTAAAAAGCTGCCCTTAAATCATAATGTTTTTTATTTGAGATGAGTGGGTGGTAATTACTTGTTAATTTTTGTCTTATTATGTAACATCTCAGGTGTATATTGTTAAGTTACTGTCCTCACAGCTCAGTGGTGGTTGGTAGTTCTTTACAAACTTTCTTCATAGAATGAACTGAAGCTTCCATTGGAGACACAAGGAAAATACAGAGTTTTAAGCCATGATTATTCCATTTCTCTACATAACATGGTTGTTCACACTTACAGAAGGGCATCCTTTACACTCGCTCTGAAAGACCTGCCCCACAATGGGAATGGCTATGTACTTGGAATCAACTGCTTTAATTACTGCAGCAACCTGCTTTCCAGGCACCATTCTTGGGCCAGCTTCAGTTGTCTTCAGCTCTAATTTCTGCCTACATAACCACAGAAGAGAAATATCACATTATTAACTTCATTTAAGTGAAATATTAATTACCATTCTTTTTCATACAAGATACTAATTTACTCCATTTCTATAAGGCCATGTCTTTCAAGCTGCAATATCTCTAGAGGCACCCCAAAACTTAAGATAATCATGAAGTCTTTCTAGAACAATAATTTTATTTAAAGCTTTGGAATATTGAGGTTGGATTTTCAAAATATTATGACAAGAAAATATAGGGGAAAAATTGGCCTGGATGATGAATGAGATAAGTGGAATCAGTGAACTTTTTTTTAACTTAGCCAGTGTTCTGAAAATGACGTCTTCTATACAACCACACACCACTCCTTAACAAGATAGGATATTTCATTTTCCAAAAATAGTGCCTCAATATTTTTGTTGCCCATGATCTTCCAGAACCTTGTCACTCTGCCATCAAGAGGCAGTCTATGTCCCTCTCCTTGAACCTGGGAAGGACACTGTGACTGCCCCAACCAAAAGAAAACAGTAGAAGTGACACTCTGTGACTCCCAAGGCTAGGTCATAAAACAGAATTCAGCTTTTATCTGATGATGTACCAGGACATGTGCCTTTGGAGCCTTGAAATGCCATTTAAGAAGTCTGTATACTATGAGCTGCCTTGCCAAGAGGCCATGTGGAGTTAAGGAAAGATGTGTGAGG
>JAQZBX010114300.1:0-10032 GCA_029593785.1 Cabassous unicinctus
GTGTGGGGGGGGATGTAACATTTATGTAATCTAAAGCGCTTTTAAAAATAAAGGAAAAAAATTTTAAGGAATATTTTAAGTTAGGTATATATATCTGATACTCATTTATGTGAATGTTAGGTTATTAATCCATCTTGAAACAATCTAATACATTTATTCTAACATTTTAAAAATTGTCATTGCCTTCAGGTCCCATGTAAGATAATCACATCTTACCTTTAAAAACCATTAATTCTGTATATGATTTAATACTTCCTTCTTTTCTCATTCAATTGATTAAATAATCAATTTTCACTAATCACAAAGACATCCTCTATTTAAGAACAAATAGCTGCTCATTTCTGGCTCAAAACAAGTCAAACAAAAATCAATTATACATGTTATACTTTTAATGACTTCCCTCATCTTGGTAAATAAGAATGTTCACTTATTCATTTAAGAAAAATGAATTTATTCTTCAGCACTTTAAACATATTCTGTATTAGTGTTTCTCAAACTTTAGTGTTTGAGAATAGACATATTGTGGAAAAAGGACGAGGGAAATAATGCTGAAGGTAAAGAGTAAAGACTATTAAATCAATCTAGGTAAGAGATGATGGTGATCTGCAAGGAGTGTGGATGAAAATAAGTGTATGGAGTAAAAAAAAAAAAAAAAAAATTAGGAGGTAAAATCACTAAGAGTTGGGGAATGATTGAATGTGAATGTTAATGAGAGAGGAGTCAACGCTGGTGATCAAGTTTCTGGCTTCAGCAACTGGGTAGTAGGTGTTGCCAGTTACTTATAGATTAAATAACATTCCACACACCTGTAAAAAAAAAAACCTCCACTTTACCTGTTTTGATCATTGTCATCAATAACACTGGCATAAAGGAACTATTAGGCTCTCTGTTGATATTGTGCTTTTAATATGTAATTAATTAAATAAAATCCTTAGTGTATGTGTGTGTATTTAATCTGGTGCAATCGTCAGGATTTTTTGGTTCATTTTCTAAAATGAATATGGATTATTTTTCCAAAAGTCCAATGAGACTATTATCTCCCAAAAATCAAGGATACTTTTATTAATGCAGCCCAAGATGACTGATTTTAGCAATTTTATCATTGGCATAATTCAAATTAAGCATTAAAAATTCCTAGATTTTTTTCACCTATCAACCCAGTCATGCCAAGTGCAGATGATCTGTTTTTTAAAAAATCTAATTACAATTCTTATCTTTATCTCCAATGAATTACATTTTGACTTTGTCCTAACTTGAATCCTCATTTTCATTTCTTGAAATAAATAATCTTGCTCACATCACCTTTAGATTTGATAATCACGACTTGTGGGTTCAACACAGACGAATATTGAACAAGTCAAGGCCAAGAAAAGAGCCTTAAAGCTTGCCTCTATAAGCCTTACTTAGATGTTCAAAATCTCTACCTTAAGTTTGGTCAGTTGTGAATGCATTTTAAAGGACTAACGCTTATCCCACATTTCATCATCTTAGTCACAAGACTCTAGTACTGTCAATCTGCTGTGAAATGAAGATGCACTGTCTGTAGAATTCCCCTCATGTATATCATCCTACTGACTCTGTCCCTAAATTAGAAAATGTAGTTACAGTACATAGTATAATGCCTGATAGTACAGGCTCTAAAAAGTCAATGTTGCTTAACTCAATTTTTTACATTCTGTCTTAAAACACCTAGAAGACATATTCATTGACTCCTGACTTTCCCCTCTATTTCTTCCTGCAGTCCACTGATGTTCTAATTAATCCTAAACACTGTTTTCATTATTACTCTTTTGCTCAATATATATATATTTTAAAAAGAATTATTTCTCCCCCCTCCCCCGTCATCTGCTGTGTCCATTCGCTGTGTTCTTCTGTCTGCTTGTCTTCTCTTTAGGCGGCACGGGGAATGGATCCTGGGACCTTTAGGAGTGGGAGAGAGGCCACCTCAGACACTCCTCTCTCTCTGTCTCTTTTTGTTGCGTCATCTTGCTATGCCAGCTCTCCGCAAAGGCCAGCACTCTGCGTAGGCCAGCTCGCTGCACGGGCCAGCCTGCCTTCACCAGGAGGCTCTGGGAATCAAACCCTGGACCTCCTATATGGGAGACAGGAGCCCAGTCGCTTGAGCCACATCTGCTTTCCTCAATATATTTCTGACATCAATCTCTCAGTTTTTAGTATCTTTAACATGACTGTGTCAGTTTAGTATTTAATGTTACGACCTATTTTCTCATGTGTTTTTGTCTTTTAGTTAAATACTATGGATGGCACTTAAACAACAACAACAAAAAAAAACACAGCCTTTTTATGTCCACACAATAGCAGATTCTGTAATATTTACCCTTTTTCCTGGTCTTACATTAAATGCTTGGAAACTATTAAATAAAAATGTCTTCCCTCTTCATGAAGATACTTTGATTTGGGCTGTTTTCCTTTTTTTACCTTGAGGAGAATTTCCAAACTAGTTTTCTAGCCACTATATGATTTTATCAGTCAATACCAAACTGGATATATATCACACAGTATTCAAGGAAAATACAAGCAGAGTTTTTCATTCAAACAATGACATGATTAACTGAATTTCCATTCTCACTCCAAACAATAAAAATCATTATCAGTGATATTTTCATAATATTTATACACATTTTGGGATTTTAATCAGATTTTAACCTATTAGTAAAGAAATTTTAATAGCAAATGCATATAATTTGAATATATTATATCTTTGAAACAAAGTTTGAGTATGATCAAAAGTAAAATGGCAAGAATCTGAGCTTTACATTCTTAGGTAAGCTTTATCATCTGAAAGTTTAGTTTCATTTTTAGTGATATAAACTAGCCTTAATTTTTGGGACATTTATTTAATGGTTAAAAATAAAAGCCTTACTGTGCAATAGAGTATTCCATGCTTTATAACTATGTGAATACAATTTTTAAGAAATAAGTTAAAAATTATTGGAAAGAATATACATTCTCCAAAATTAATTTGTAAAAGTCTCATTTTCAGGAAGCCAATAGCAATAGGTTTATTTCCTAATACTTGTATGAAACAGATAATAGTTGTCTTACAATAGATATACCATTCAATTCACAAAAATTGTTTCTAAAATTAGCTAAGATTTTATAAAAGTTCAAGACTAAAAATGTACCTTCATTTCATAACATGAATTGTAGTTTGGAATGTACCACTTTTTCTGGCAATGCATTAATGCCATTTGAACCTACATGAATAATTAAATGACCGACAGTATATGATTTCCAAAGCTTAATTTTTTTCCTCATGCTCTGTTTGTTGTGTCAATCATATTGCAAATAAGAACATATACTTTGGCAAATGCTAACTACACACCATGATACCTGGTAATAAGTCTCTTGCATAGTACAAGGTTCATAAGAATAAGGATATTCTTAACCCAAAGCCATTTTCATGACGCAGATGGTACAGGAGGTTAAAAGCAAACAAGTGATTCAAAATTTTCTTTACTTTTCAAAGAAATTTTATGTAGCTGTTTGGAAAAAACAGAACAGAATAATCTTGATATTCTAAAATGGCAGAGAACACTCAATCTAACTACACTTAAAATACATCAGTAGGATTTCTTCCTTCCTCCTCCACAGGAATTAACAAAATATATTTTCCATCAATTTCTGTTAACAACTACTATTATCTAAACATCTACCCATATAAATAAGGGAATGACTCATATCACTGAAATATTTCATAGGGTTTTATGATGTTATTTCAGGGGGGAAAAAATCCCATTTTATCTTGCAGCAGAAAAATCATTGGTAATTATGATTTAAAAACAGAAAAGTAATAGTTTCATCAGTGAAATGATATTTAAGATAGATTTGTTTACTAGAACACTTTTGCATCTTTAATAAATGTGTATCATGAACTTTTTTTCCCTTTTAAGTTTGGCATTTATTTATTGCATATTTTATAAAGAATTTTAAGACATCCTAGAGAGTTTTAAACCACTTAGTGATAAATCATAAATGAGACATTTATGAAGCAAGGACAACTAGCTTATAGCCATGAAGTATAGCCCTCAAAACCACTGAGTCACAGCACCATGCTGTTAATCGGTTATGTTTTGGGGCAAGCTTCATAGGCATCCAATGGCACAGGGCCCTCTGCCCCAGACTCTGGTGGGGGCCTGGATGTAGACACAGGGAGGGCTGAGGTAGGGCTAAAGCCCGGCAGCATCTTCGGGCAGGATAAGGCTGCAGCCATCCCTGTCCTGGGCTGGCATTGCCACGACCAGTTCGCCAAGTGATTTGGCAGGGCTCTCTTGCCCACCCCTAATCTATGGAGGTAACATGTCCCACTGTGGTTTCAGTTACTTGAGGTTCCACATATACCATGGACTGGAACCACAGGCCTTTGGGCAGGGGAGATTGACTTCCTCAGCCTGGTCCCCACATTGACATTTTGCATAGGACCTCTCAGATTATGTAGCTGGCCCTGAACGTGCCACTTACAATAAAAATAAACCCAAAATGCACTTTATTTTAAAACATCATAACACAGACTGTAGGAAATCTCTTTCCAAGTTTTTTTTTTTTTTTTTAACTATTATCCGATTTCTCTGTTATCAATAGCATGTTATATTAATTTAGCTAGTTCTTTTTTCCTTAGAGAGTCTTTTCTTTGTTTTAAATTCTTCTTCAGAGGATAAGATGAAACCAAAAGGAAATCATATTCTGAAAAAGCAAAGTTAAAATAAAAATGAAATAAATATATTGAGGTTATGCTGCAGAGTGAAAAAAGTATTGGCTATGCATGATTGTTTTTGTTAACTCACAACTTCTCAAATTAAAAAAAAAAAACACTGGACTAGGAGTTAGTCAGTATAAACTATATGAGCCTGGGCAAACTCCCAAACAAAATAACCTCCCTCATCTTTAATTTACCCTTTCTTATATAAGAGAATTGGATTAGAAAATATCCATGTATTCCCTTAAATGTAACATCTTTTTATAAAGTCTACATTAAGACTAAAGTAAATAAGGTGAACAGATTAATAGGTCATACATCTGAAAGATCATAAGTAAATGAATACATTAATTTACTGTCCTTCAGAGGTTCTTAAAGTTTAAAAAGTGTTATTTTTTTTTTTAATTGCACCAAAGAGGAGGTAAAACATAAAACACAAATACAGTTCCTTAGCAAATATCTCAAAATTTCAGGCATCCACATTAAGGGTTTATAAATGATAGTCATAATTGCTGTTACTAAATGGTACCAGTGACTACTTCCTTATTCCACTGCTTAATAAATTCATATTGACAAAACTGGGCATGAGAATTCCTTCCTCCTGAACTTTAGATCTCCAAAATTCTGCTACTCTGTTCCTGGATTTTGACACGTAAAATAGAGCTTGAGAGACAAGGTTATCTGAAATAGTAAAAGGATGTGAATCACTATGATAATGGTCTCTAGTGTTGTAGGACTAGATCCAGTCCAGGAGTCTCTGGGCTGTCTCTGTGCACATGCATGGCTGGTATAGGGAACTCCCTCATGGTTCTGCGTGACCCTATGATATCAACTTTGGTTTAGATTTAGAAGCTCTCAGGGAGGCTGGATAATTTTTAAGGCTAACCAAGAGAGTTGTCCCAGAATTTATCAAACTTCTTAGGGCATGACTATAAATCCTCCAGTTAAGAAAACAAACCAACAATAACAACAAAAAACTAGATATGCAGAACAGATTCTTGGTTCTACTTCAAACCAAAATTTCATCTTGGATTTGAAATCAGATGGATCTCTGACCACAGAGACAATACGATAGCATTTAACCTGGTGGGATCACCTTGCTACAGAACTGCCCTATTGCTTGATTTGTATTTTTCAAAATTATTTAAGTCCCACAGGGCATCATTCAGATAGAAATACCACAGTGCCCAATTCTTGTGATCAGACCCTGTATTGGAAAAGAGAAAAACCTCGGAGACAGATATAAAATTTATACACACATAGGTTGTCATGGCAACTTTGCTTGAAGATATGTATTTTTAAATCTAAGTAAATTTAGCATTCACAACACTTTGCATCTCCCTCAAATGTTCTATATAAAGAATCTTTAAAGTTTTTTTCCTCTGAATTCCTTCTGAACCTACACCTCCTTGAAAACTTAAAGAAACCCTATGAACATAATAGCAGCATAGACTTAAGCATATATTTTCTGAAGGCCTTATATGTAAAAAAATCCAAAGTGAAAGCCCAATAAATAAATGCTTTCCTTTAATTATCAAAAAGAATATATTCAACTATTTGCTCATGGAATTTTATAATATGCTATAAACAAAATCCATTCCAACTCTAGAAAAATAGCCACCAAACTGTAAACAATGATTAAATAAAGAAGAAGGAATGTCATTTTCTGCCTTTTGGTTTATTGCCTGGATGTTTTAACAAAGTGGCTTCCAACAATTCCAATTCCAATTATCCAATCAAATTCCATTAATCAAACATTAAACTGTTTTACAAAAATGAAGTAACAAAGGAAAATGTTTAAAATTCATTAAGTGAAAAGACCATATTTACTATGACAATATGTAAAACTATATATGCATATAGAAATAGAAAAAAATTTAAACAGTTGTAAAATACGGTTGAGTTGGTAGTATTTTTTCCTTTTAAAAATATTGCTGTTATACTGCTTTTTAAAATAATTTACTTTTAGTTAGTATGAACACAGCTGCTATGATTACTCTTATACATGTCTGTCTAAGGACATATTTTTATTTCTCTTGGGTAAAAATCTAGTGGTAGAATTGCTGGGTCATAGGGTAAACATATGTTTAGTTTTATAAGAAATTGTGAGACCTTTGCCAAAGTGTGGAACCAGTTTACACTCCCACCAATAAAGTATGAGAGTTCTGGTTGCTCCACATCCTCACCAACATTTCATGTTGTCAGTCTTTTATTTTAACCATTGTGGTTGGTGTGTAACAGAATCTCATTGTGATTTTAATTTGCATTTCCCTGAATCTCATTGTGATTTTAATTTGCATTTCCCTGATGATTTATGGAGTCAAGTACTTTTCCCATGTGTTACTGGATATTTAGATATCATGAATTGTCAGCTCAAATCTTCTTCCTATTTTTTTTATTGGGTTGTCATTTTATTATTGACATTTATTATTTTTATAATAATCGTTTAAAATGATTTCATATGGTAGTTTTGGGAAAGGGAAATGATACCATGAAATGTAATTGATATGACAGCAAGCTTTTCAAAATTTTGTTGTTATATTGGAACAAGAGATAAATACAGTACAGCCTTCTTGGAAATGTGTAGGGATTCAGCCATTAACTGATGCATCTAAAAAACTCAAAAGCTAGCAAGAGATGTGGACGATTTCCTCAAAGAACTCAAGATGCTATCTTTTTCAAGGTTTCTGGCATATTACTCCCCATGGAAAGCACATTTTGATACCAAAATGAATAAAGCTGAATATTACTGCTCTTAAGGTTCTATTTAAGGAATCTTTTTACCCTTTTTAATATTGAGTCTTTTTTTTACATGTATATTTAGTATTGCTATATTATTTGAAACTATTGCTTGATTCTCCCTTAAATAAGAGAAAAGTGCATCAACAAATTTCCCTAAAAATAAAAAGATAATTTAGAGCTCAGCTATTTTACTTACTGTTGCCTACTTAGTATTTGCCTATATTCATTTACAAAATTTCTTCTAACAGGAATGGAAAATTATTTTAGCTTGTTTCTGGCTCCATATTATGCTCAAAGTACTAATTAAGATAGGTAAATAAAGCACCTGGTTCATAACAAATACTCAGTCCAGTTAGTTTTTCTACTTTCAGTTCAATTAATACTACAAGTTTTAGTCTCACTCCTTTTAATTAGTGCAGGTCACTCACAACAGCTCAAAGCCACATTATACTGTCTTTTTGGCCATGCTGATTGCCTTTGACTTCTATGGCAATAGTAACTGCTTTGTTGTCATATCTTCCTCCCAGCTCCTCCCCTTGAACCTTAATCACTAGTCTTGGTAACTTAGGAAAAAGGCATAGTCCTCACAAAGAAGAAAAATAAGGTCAACAGTATCAGTTTGTTGACATTTCAAAAGCCTGCCCTTGAAAAGAGTGTACATTCCTCTCCGGGCTCTCATCTCGCAGCTAATAAACTACTCCTTGACACTACTGGTCATGTCCTTAGTATTATACACTCAGTAGAATTGTGCTTTTTAAGTAGTTGTCAATCAGATAACATAACCACATGGGGAAAAAAGTACATTTTACAGGTTAACAGTGCTTTTTATGGATTTGGAGAAAAAAATGATGATGGACATCTGCTTATCCCAGAGTCCACAACACCAACCCTGAAAACTTCAAACAACAAAGAGTCTTTATATAACCTCTTAAAAGTTCAAATGGCATCTTAATTTGAACTTGATTATAATTATAATGACTTTCCTTAGGAAAGTGAGTAGTATCATTTCTAAAAGCTCATAGTATGACCTAAATTGTTCTATAGCTTTAGCAAATTAGATATACAAATATGTAACTGTTTTGACAGAATGGATGGAGAAGGACGGACAATTTTAAAGATGAAAAGAATAACAATATCATCTGAGAAAGGAAAGAGGGAGAGAAAAACAATGAAAAGACTGATTACATTGAGTGAGAAGAATGCTAATCTTCCAGTTGTAGAAGACTAGTTTTCATAATATATTAAAGGAAAACTTATGTATATACCTATAAAAATCATAAATGCATGGAAAAGACAGAAGCTTCTACACCAGAATCTTAATAGTAGTATCTTCAATAACTGAGATTGTAGGTGACTATTTGCCATTTTGTGTTTCTTTATTTCCTAGATTTTCTACAATAAACCTATTTACTGTCATAACAAAAAAGTAGAACTTTGTTTTTAAAACAACTATTTACAATAAAGGAAAGAACAAACAAGTCTGAATTGGGGTCTATAAATAATGATAGAACCTATTTATATAAAATAATGGAATTGCACATTTGTGTGCCAGATAAACAGTATGTGAGTTTTTCATTTTTCCCAAACCTAAGTGCAGAATTCTATCATAAATTTTATTCGCACAACTGATGGAAAAGCCCTTTCATTCCATAAAAAATATTTTGTGCTGATGTTTTTAACAATAATCTTCTGATCTATCAAAAAGCATGTACATCAAAATCTGTGGAAAAATAAATTTTTAAAAATTTACAGAACATACTTTACTGTCAATTAATGGGGAATAGATGTGGCTCAAGCGGTTGAGTGCCAGCTTCCCACATGGGAGGTCCTGGTTCAGTTTCCAGTGCCTCCTAGAAAAAACAAAAACAAAGGAAAAAATCCAACTCAGGGGAGCCAATGTAGCTCAGTGGTTGAGCGCCGGCTGTACTCAATGGTATTCTATTGTAGACATATTGGGATTCAAGCAATGGAAGAAATTAACAGTGAGGTGAAGCCAGTGGCCACTAGATGCTTTCGGGACAGGGAGGGGAATGGCAGTTGTAATACAGGGGCTTTTTGAGGACTTGGGGGTTGTCCTGAGTGACGTTGTGGTGACAGATATAGGCCATTTTAGAGCAGCATATACCATGCAGAACTGTGTGGGAGAGAGTGTGGCCTATGACGTGAACTGTAGTCTATGCCTAGTGGCAAAGCCCCAGGATGTGTATATCCATTGCAGGTGATGTGCCACACTAATGAAAGAGGTTTATGTGAGATGTTATGGGAGGTATGGGAGGGGGAGATCACAGGAATCCCTGTAATTTTTGTGTAACATCTATGTAATCTAAGCATCTTTTAAAATATATATGAAAAATAAAAATAAAAAATAAAAATAAAAAAAAGTATAGATGTATATCATGCTTTAACAAAATGATATACAAAAATCAAAATTATAGAATAAAGTAGTAATCGCTGTTTATATTATAAAATTATACTTGTTTATAAAAGGATTCAATATAGGACCTTCTAAATGGTCGGTTTCCTCAGTCCATTTAACAAAGCTAAGTATAGAAAATTTTAATTTCTTTTTGAGA
>JAQZBX010114301.1:0-10013 GCA_029593785.1 Cabassous unicinctus
ATTGTCAATGAACAGTGCTATTTTGAAAGGAATCTTTATTTTTTTTAGCAGTAGGTCTTAACAGCGGGCTTAAAATATCCGGTTCACCATGTTGTAACAGATGTGCTGTCATCCATGTTTTATTGCTCCCTTTCTAGAGACAGCAGAGATTTAGCATGATTCTTTAGGACCTCAGGATTTTCAGAATGGTAAATGAGCACTGGCTTCCACTTCAAGTCACCAGCTGCACTAGGCCCTAACAAGAGAGCCAGCCTGTCCTTTGAAGCTCTGAAGCAAGGCACTGACTTCTCCTATCTAGGAAGGTCCTAGATGGCATCTTCTTCCAACGCAAGCTGGACCACCTACATGGTAAACCTATTGTTTAGTGTAGCCACCTTCATCAGTTGTCTTAGCCAGATCATCGGGGTAGCTTCTGCAGCTTCTACATCAGCACTTGCTGTCTCACCTTGTACTTTTATATTATGGAGTCAGCTTCTTTCCTTAAATCTCATGAACCAACCTCTGCTACCTTCAGACTTTCCTTCTGCAGCTTTCTCACCTCTCTCAGCCTTCATAGAATTGAAGAGAGTTGGGGCCTTGCTCTGGATTAGGCTTTGGCTTAAGGGGATGTTGTGGCTGGTTTGATCTTCTGTCCAGACCACTGAAACTTTCTCCACATCAGTAAGGCTGTCCTGCTTTCTTATTCATGTGTTCGCTGGAGTAGCACTTTTAATTTCCTTCAAGAACTTTTCCTTTGCCTTCACAGCTGGGCTGTTTGGCACAAAAGGCCCAGTTTTTGGCATGTCTCAGCTTTGGACATGCCCTCCTCGCTTAGCTAGTCATTTCTAGCTTTTGATTCAGCATGAGAGACGTGTGACTCTTCCTTTCACTTGCACACTTAGATGTCATTGTAGGGTTGTTAATTGGCCTAATTACAATTTGCTGTGTCTCAGAGAAGAGGGGAGAGAGATGGGGGAGAGGGAGAGAGACGGGGAAGGGCCAGCTGGTGGAGCAGCCAGAACACACCCACTCATCGATTGTTTGCCGTCTTATACGGGCGTAGTTCGTGGTACCCCAAAACAATTAAATAGTAACGTCAAAGATCACAGATAACAGATCACCATAGCAGATATGATAATAAAGAAATAGCCTGACATATTGTGAGAATTACCAAAATGTGGCACAGAGACACAAAGTAAGCACATGCTGTTGGGAAAATGGCACTGATAGGCTCGCTCAATGCAGGGTTGCCACTAACCTTCAGTTTGTGAAAAACGCAGTATCTGCAAAGTGCAATAAAGCGAGGTCCGCCTGTTTATTTTGACTTGTTAGAGAAGGGGTGTCTAGAGGGACATAGAGAGAGAGAAAGAGGAAGAGAGAGAGGGAAGTGTAACTGAGGAAGAGGAGGAGATGCAGAGGAAGGTGAAGGTCGGTATTAGAGAGTGGAAGTTAATGTTCCTGAGCACCTGCTGAGCGCTCTGTGCTAAAGCTGGCCTGGGCATCAGCTCAAGGGGGAGGGAAAGGGTCGGAAGGGAAAGGGAGCGAGCACAGCTGGGGCCCAGAGGCCTGGAGAAGCAGGCGGAGCCTCTGGAAGTTCTCGTGGCTGCAGCCCACCGCATCCTGGAGTTGCTGGACCTATCATTAGCTCTTTCTGGGTGGGGGCTGGGCGGGGGAGAGCTGCTTTCTGTGTTCAAATGCCCAGGTTGGTTTGTTATTGGGTTTTCGCTTTTCTTTTGCCCGTGGGATTATTAGGGTTTTGCTCCCTAGTTCTGGAAATTTAATTCCCCTAACATGAAGGCGAGGTTTGGAGGAGTATTGGAAAGGGTCCCTCAGCTGGACGGCAGGGCTGGCGGTCTGTCCTGGCTGTCTGACGTCCACTCTCCAAAAACCAAGCCGCCAGCCCCCTGCTGGGGGAGACGCCCTTTTACCCAGCCAGCTCTCTGGACCCCTGGTCGGTTAGAGGACGTCGTATCAGCTCCTGATACGTCTGACTGCCTCCGTACAAGAACCATCTCCAGGCGGCAGCTCTCCTTGGAAACCAGAGGGCGCTTAGGACGAGAGCATTTCTCTCTGCAGGACTCAAAGCAGAGGCTGCCACCGCAGCGTCGTCCTAGCTTCGGCCAGAGCTGGCAAAATTTCACTGTCCCTAGAGAGGTGTTCCGATATGTTTTTCAAGAATTGAGATTCATCTGCAAGCGTCCACCTCCGTCCCTGCATCAGCGCACGGTGCCTCTGCATTCCTGTCTGTTTTGTGGATTTCTACAGTGACCAGTGGCACCGAGAAGAGAGGCGTCACCTCGCTGCCTCCCTGGCCCCTCCCTGCCTCCGTGGATTCTGGCCCATTTCCTGGGTGGGGGCTCGTGGCTGTGCCTTCTGTGATGGGAGGGGGGTACCACGGAGGCCCCAGAAAGTCAGAGCAGCGCCCTTCTTCTCTGTGGGAGACCTGTGGGGTCAGGGAATTCCGGGATGTTCTGTTTTAAGGAACGTTGTGGTTTAAGGAATGGGTGTCGGCCTCTTCCTTTTCCAGTATGGACAAAGGGGAAGACAGGGAGGACGTTTTCAGAGTCCTGGGGGGCACCCTCTCATTTCTTTTAGACATGAGATACAGAGTCCCTTTCAGATGGCCGCTGGCCTGACGGAGCGCGTGCCCTCGGGCTGAGGAGTCTGCACCAAACCCCCTGCCGTGGACTCTCTGTCATCCATCTCCTGTCAAGAGGCAGATTCCAGAGAGATTTGAAAAGATGGAATGGCGTCCTGTTTTAGTGTGTTTGCTTCTGTTGCTGGCTTGATAACTGGTCATTTCCACCTGAAATGGGTGATAGTTGGGGGGCAGCAGTAACTTGCGTGTCAGCTTTCCCCAGGTGCCCCATGGTAAATAAAGTGCTCTGGAGGAGCCAGGAAGCGGGAGCTTAGCTTTGTCTCTGCTCCTCTCTCCTGACCTTCAGGAAACGGCTGGCAGGGGAGGTCAAAGCGAAGCCCGTAGGTGTCTTTACCAAGCAGAGGAAGCAGAACGGCAGGGAGGCTGGGGCGGCCGTGAGGCGGAGGGGGGTTTGCGGCCCCCCGGCAGCTTCACAAGCACAGCTGAGGGGCGCAGGCCTGCTCCGTGTCGGTGGTGCCGTCTCGTTCTCGGGGACAGGGTTTCCTTTCATGTGTAGTAAAGTCTGGGGTGGCTGGCATCATTCCACCCTTCCCAGTGGGCAGAGAAGTAGCCTGGTCCACACCTGAAGGGCCCCCCTGCTCTGAGTCTGCCACACTCACCTCCTTCCTCACCCCTGCTTTGACCATCCCTCGCAGGTGGCTTTTCCCCGGGAATCCTTTTTCTTCTGAATCCTTGTTGTCGTCAGCCATAGCAGGTAACAGCCAGAGCTTATTGAGGGTCTCTAGTGGGCCAGGGTTGAGCCCACGGACGTGTCTCAAATCCCACCACAAACACCACCAGGTAGGTAGCACCCTACTTCACAGAGGACAAAACTGGAGAAGCAGCTCCACCCGGGCCGCGCTGGGCGAGGAGCAGAGCCGGGCTGCCCCTCGGACTTTTGAACGCCAGGCCTGTGCTGTGTTGCTTGGCGCGTGTGGGTTTCACGCATGTGTACGGATTTCCGTTTACATGTGCAGACACTCCTTTCCGGCACCCTCTTTGGAGCAAGACAAGGTCGAGAGGAAGAAATTGTAGGTTTGGAAGGGGCGTTCATATGCACGAGTAGGAGGCTCAGGACCCTTCGCAAGGCCAGCTCAGAGCAAGGCGGTCGCGCCAAGGACACGAGTGCCTCCAGCTTGCCTCTTTCCCAGGCCTCAGGCTCACGTCTCATTCCGCAGCCTGAGACGGCTGCTAGGAGACGATCTGGAAACACGTGCTGCAGATGCAGATAGACAGACTTATAAAGTGCTTGCCTCTGCCTCCAGGCAGGCAAACTTCAGGAAACATGTTTTCTTTTTCCTTGCTTTGTACAGATACACACTTTTTATTGCCAAAGCTTTATTGTTTCTTGTTCAAGAAATCTGTGCGTCTGAGTCCCACCTGTCAGCACAAAGTTGTAAGAAAAAAATAGATTTCTTGTGAAGCTGCCAGTAGGGGTTGCTGTGTCCCGCAAATTACCACGAGAAAGGGCAAAATTGAGGAGCCCTCTTCTCTGCTGCCTAGTTCAGGGTTAGCATACCCATGTCCTTTCTCTTTGTCCTTAACCCAACACGTCCTACTTGATTTGAATAACTAAACGGACATCCACTTTCCATGGTAAGAAATTTGTCATCTTATATTGAGAAATAATGGATAGTCTTGGCCAAGGTTTTTTTCTTAATTTCTATGTGTTATTCAGAATGTCTTAGATCTTTTATATGAATACCTATAAAACCTTTGCTTTTCCTTCCATAATTTATCTGCTGTGTTATCCATCTCCTACGAATTCAAACCTCTCAGAAGAAAGGAGAAACAAAGCTTGCCCCAACGATTATTCCTTCTTGAGTTGTATTATAATGTCAGCACAGCCCTATTTTAAGTTCCTAAGCTCAAAAAGCTCATTTTTCAGGGTGTGAATATGTCTAGGCTAATATCTGAAAGCAGCCCCAGAATATGGAGAAAAAAATGTAATGTTCTTCAAAATGTTATTTTTAAACTAAAAGATAATTTATATAATAATAATACCAATTATCTGTTCTGATAGCCCGACTTCAAATAGGCATACGCAAAAAAAAAAAATCTTAGGCTGTTCTTTTGAAAATCAAAGATTCTTTTTCTTTTCCCACTGAAATGTCATTAAAGGTGGTGATGAGGGTCCTGGGCTGGCTCACAAAATCTGTTCAACCCACACTGGACCCGAGTCTCTGAGCCCAGGCCCGGCGGTGATGGGGGCGAGCCGTGCTGGCGTCCCCAGCTCTTGCCGGGGCTCTGGTGACAGTCGCTGTAATGGCAGTGGCCCTGGGCACGTCGCTCTCTTGCTAAGACATCTCCAGTGATTCCCCAGAGCCAACTGGATGGAGCCGCCCAGCCCTCAGTCCTGCGCAGCCTGCTGTCAAGCGCATTTCCAGACGTCATCGGTCACCTCCTCCCCTCACTGGCACACACCTGAGCCCATTGCCCACTTCTCCCAGTTTACCAGGCACAGCTCAAGGTTTCTTTCCCTCCCCTTATCACTTCCTGGTGCTCTTTCCCATCCTTTGAAATCCAGCCCACATGCAGCTTCTATGGTGAAGACTCCCAGACCTTCAAGTCAGAAGCAATCATTCTCCTTGGAAATCTCAGAGCACTTAACCTTTACTTCACCTGTGCTCTTCTCATCCCATTTTGCATCCATTTGGCAAATAGCAAAAGATTTCAGTGTAGTTCTCTTGTTCCTTGACAAAAAGTGGGCTATTTGACCAACTAATAAAGTAAAAATTAGAAAACATCTGCTCCCTAAATTTGTCCCAGTGACTTGGCTTTTTATGAGCCCACTTAGAAAGATTATGGGTGGGACGCGGCTGGAGTGCCGACGGGATCTGCCCCCTTAGGTGTGTCCATAGGTAACTGGGAAAGGGGTGGCGGGGTCCTGGAAGCTAGCAATGACAGCAGCTTAGGGGGAAAGGAACCCCGTAATTCCAAGCCCTTTCCAAAAACATTCTAACAGGGAGACATATTTGGATCACTTTTTTTCAAATTTTAAGTATAAATACTCTCTGGGAGAGTTAAAACTCATCCATATCCGCGTATTCAGGTAACGGAATGACACCTTGCTGGGATTTATAGCGGGGAATGGGCCGTGTGTCAGGAAACCCCAGCTCTGACTGGCTCAAAAGCGAGAGAAGGAGTGAGCGCACCCGAGTGGAAGAGCCGCCGTGGGCCCAGGGTCCACGGGATCCAGGAGCTTACTAGGTTTCAGGGTGGTGGCTTGATTTCATTAAACGCCCTTCACCTTGTCGTGCTTGTGTGCGGCGTTGACCTTGTGAGAGGGAGACAGCCACCAAGAGCGCCCAGGGCAATGAGGAGAGGGTCCTCTCGGTCACCAGTCCGTGAGCGGAATTCCTGAGCATCTGACCACCGAGGCGAGAGGAAGCTCCGATGGGCTTAGGCCAGGGAAGGCTCAGCCCTGGAGGCAGGGCTGGTGACGGGGCGGACAGGCCACCTCCCAGGGCTGTGGCCAACCTGAGGGCAGCGTGAGCTCACTGTTTCTGGAATTCGGGGGAGAAGTGGCAGGAGGTGGCCTGGGCCCCCTTAGTCACTGCTCTGCCCTCCAGCTGCGGGGTCAGAGCGGGCCCTGCCCTCAGGGGACTTGGGCTCTGTTAGGGGAGGAAACCATCAGCCCACAAAGAATTCAGAAAAGAAATAACTGCACATTGCCACAAGTGCTATGAAGGGGAAGTAACGGGAAGATTTGCGCAGAAGGGGGATGCTTCTTAACAGGAGACCAGAGTTCAGAAAGAACGGTGGGCGGTGAGAACAGGCAGACCTGGCGCCGCTGCAGAGGGCGCTGGCCGGCCTGTGCCTGTGGAGGCTGCCGGGGCCTGAGCTGAGGAGGGTCACAGCGCGGCTTCCCCGTGTCCCCCTGCTAAGCCAGGCCAGCGTTCCTGGCTCTCTCAGCGTCTCCTTTCCTCGTCCAACCTTCCTGGGAGGCAGAAGGGACGGAGGTGCGGCTGGAGGAGGGGCTGGGCTCATGGGCCCTCACCCGCCAGCACCCCACCACTTCCTGTGCCCCCCCTTTTTTTCTCATCAGAGCAGCAGGCGCCATGTTTAACAGACTCCCCTGTTGGACGGGGCCCTAGAAGATTTTCTTGCTAATGCATTACTTATTAAACTTCCCTTATTACTGGAAATGTTGAATGATTTTGGGGGCTGCCTGAAATACTGTTTCCATAATATTTGGTCTAGAACATCTGTAGCTGTGCGATTCTATTGGCTCCCTCTCCTGCTCCTCGCCACAAGCTGCCACGAGCTTTAAATTTAAATATATTATGTATAATTGGGATCTCTTCCATGGACTTATACATGTCAATAAATACATAAGACCTTGTTTGATGTTTCACTGGAACTGAAAACTAACCATATGAGGAATTCTTAAGATCAGAACATTCTTTCCTGTGTGTAATTCGCTGAAGGACAGAGGGAAACTGATATTGCTGGGCCTTCAGTGAGCTTGAGGATTCTGGTTTTCTGGCAGCTCCGCCTCCCCCGCTGGCAAATGAATCACTAGTGATTTTATAGTTTTGAAGAGAAATTATATTGGTCTGTGGTATTTAGTAGTTTGTTCTGAGTGCATATTTTAATTTCTGGTGTTTTCTTAGGTCATATACCCAAAATTGGCTTTGGCCGGGGCGAAGCGTCTCCATGCCAGAACGTTTGTGTGTGTGTGCAGCCTGCAGCGTTTTTCAGCTGAAATTAGTTGTGAAAGCGTTTACTGCAGTGTCCTGTTACTTAGAAGCTATTAAAAGCGCTCTGGCTGACATTAGCCATATGGTGCAAAATTGGATCGTTGTAGCTTGATTTTATAACTTGACCAAGACATACCTAAAGTGCATGGCAATGAAATGGGAAGAAACAAGCCAAAGATTGAAAAATAAAAAAGACCAAGACAAAACCCATTGAATGCTAACTTGCTGATTGTGGAAAACACGCCTGTTTTGAGGTTAGAAACCTCGGTAAGCCGCGTTCCTACCTCCTGGTTATAACCAGACGTTTCACCAGATTGAGTGGTGGTGCTTGATCTGGCACGTGAGTCTGGCATGAGGACATTTGAGGAACAGCCGGGGCTGGTAGAAGGCCTTGCAGTCTCATCTCAGGCTGGCGGGCAAGCAGTGGAAGCCGCTCACACAGGCTCCAAGTCAAAGCATCCTGTCTTGATGAGGCGCTGAAGGCCCAGTGCTTAGTGTGTGAAGTTCTGCAGGAGTTGTGTTTAAGTCTCCTTGAGGAAGTTGCTGAAGAGCCACTTTCTTTTTCCTCCCATTTAAATGAAACCAGGCACACGGAAATTCAATTTTTTATTGTTTGGTGATTATTTGAATTACACGAGGGTTTTGTGGCCTTTCAAGAGGATTCACATGGGGAGCGGATGTAGCGCGAGTGGTTGAGCGCCTGCTTCCCGTGCACGAGGTCCCGGGTTCCATCCCTGGTACCTCCTGAAAAACAAACAGACTTTGGCCCTGCACCTTTAGGATCCACAGCTGCCCCTGCGTGCGGGGCTGAGCGTCTGGATTAGAAGGGAACCAGGAGCGCCAGGAGGCACTGCCCTTTCCTTCTGCGCAGCGGCCCCCGGCTGAAGAGTTAGGGATTCCCCGCGCCTCGAACCTCACTCGCTGTTACAGGATCTGCTGCTGCTCCCAGCCTACTGGTTAGTATCCCCCTCCCCCGGCCACCCAGGTGTCAACTCTTCATTCTGGGTGCTCATCCCCGCTCCCCTCCATCCGCCCCCACACGCCAGCCCAGCATCTCTGCCACGCCCTTCTTCCTTTCTGCTGGAGAAGCAGCATGGTACGCTGCCCAGATACAAGAAAGTTCACTGGGGGTGGCTGCCCAGAGCCCTGTGTTCAGAAGGATTCTGAGGCCATATCCAGATTCTTGGTAGAAAATTAGCACTGTCTGTAGAGGTCAAGAAAGGGAGAGAATCTGCATACACACCACAGGTTTCTTGCAACCGATGTAGAGAATGAAGCCTTGAGTTTTGGAATTAATGAAACCTTGGTTTCATTCAGGCTCTAAAGTTTATAAGCCATTCGACCTTGGGCAAGTGGTTTGACTTTCCTGGGCTTTAGTTTCCTTAGGAGTTAAGTCAGGATCGTGGGTTCACTTGAAATGAGTTAAATCCAATTAAACTGAACTAGTATTTATTATTCATTTCCTGTGCCTAAGGCAAGCCTACATTTGTTGTTGATCTGTTATAAGGAACAAGTAATGTAGATTACCTTCAAGTATTACACACAGCATAAATGGTTGTATTATGTGCAGCTGCTTGGGCTCTCTCCAGCGCCCCTCAAACAGTCTGCTCCCTCACTGGGTTCCATACAGACCCTCCCTGGGTAAAGGTGGTCTGTGCGACAAAGGAGGGCTCCCATCACGCCACTCTCAGCCCGCAGCCCTTACCGGGGCCGCCCTTGTCCCTCCTCGTGTTTTCTGCCCTTACCGGGGCCGCCCTTGTCCCTCCTCGTGTTTTCTGCCCTTACCGGGGCCGCCCTTGTCCCTCCTTGCGTGTTTTCCAGTCTCCTACCCAAGCAGCCCCAACGTGGGCCCTGGCAGCCACTCGTTCGGGCCTGAGAAGATGGATTCCGGCAGCCCAAGAGGAATAGGCGAGTCCAGGGTCTGGGAGTCGAGGGCAGGGAGCAAGCGTGAGGGGAGAAGCAGGCGCGTCTCCACTTTAACTGCCAACCCCCGTCTCTCTTCCTTCCAGATGCCTCCCCCGTTCCCAGCCTCGCCGCCACCCCCCCACCATTTCATCTAGTCTGTCTTTTCCTGCTTATGTCTCTCCTTTTTTATCTTTCAGTTTTCATCTCCCTATTTAAATCAGAGAAGGAGCTGAAATTATATTTTTATCATCTGCTGTGTTTACTGAATTAATTTTATGTCCTCTGTTCTTAATTTTACAAGTGAGAGGGAACGTTTCCTATTTCTTCTTGCTTTCTCACTCTCTCAACACCTACCATACAGAAGTGGAACACTGTTGAGTTTTCCCTTTTGCTGAGTTTAATATTTTCCTGTGGCTTAATAGTTCTCCTCAAAGAAGAAGTTGGTGGTCCTTGTTTAAAATGGTGAACTCAACTCATGCGTTTAAACGATGACTGCGTGAACAGAATTTTTATTTCTACACATCCTTCCACCTTCTGTAAAAGAAGTTGTTCTCGGCAGGGGCCGGCTTTGCCCCCCGCTGGTCGGCATCTGGAGACATTCCTGGTTGTTGGAACGGCAGTGGGGGTGGGTGCTCGTGGCCTCGCTCAGAGGAGCCCAGGGACCCCGACGTCCGCGCGATGGCATTCGTCATTCCAGGGAACTCCCCACCCCGACGTACAGGGTGCCGAGGTCGGAAGCTCCGCCGTGAGGGGCTGTGAACCTGCGTGGTGCTCACACAGAAAGCCTG
>JAQZBX010114302.1:0-10033 GCA_029593785.1 Cabassous unicinctus
AGAGAGAGAGAGAGAGAGAGAGAGAAATATAGATATAGAAATTAATGGAAAAGAGATACCAAAAATAAACCCTTACATCTATGGTCATTGATTTTCAGGCAGGATCATTCAATGTGAAAAGAATAGTCTTTTCAACAAATGGTGCTGGAATAATGGGATATTCACATGTAGAAAAGTGAAGTTGGGCATTACCAAACACTATATAAAAATTAACTCAAGTGAGTGGATATGGCTCAAGCAGTTGAGCCCTCACTTCCCTTATGGGAGGCCCTGGGTTCAATTCCTGGTACCTCCTGAAAAAACAACAACACAAAACAAACAAGATTCAAAATAAAAAATAAAACTAACTCAGGGAAGCCAATGTGGCACAGTTGTTAAGCTCCAGAGTCCCAAGTAAGAGGTCCTGGGCTCAATCCCTGGCACCTGGTACTTGCCCCCCAAAAAATCAACTCGAAAGGAATCAGAGACTTTAAAAAGAACTAAAACTATAAAACTCTTTAAAGGAAAAATAGAAGTAAAGAAAAATGACCTTGGATTCGGTAATGGTTTCTTAGATATGAAAGCAAAAACATAAGCAACAAAAGAAAAGCAATAAACTGGAATTCATAAATATTAAAAATGTTTGTGATCAAAGGATACTATCAAGCAATGAAAATGCAGTACACAGAGTGAAAAAAAAATCTGCAAACCATAAATCTAATAAAGGTCTAGTATCTAGAATATATAAAAGACGCATATAACTCAACAAGGAAAAGGCAAACAACCCCACTAAACAATGGACAAAGGACTTCAATAGACATTTCTTCAAAATGAAAATCAAGTAGCCAAGTGCAGGAAATGATGTTCAACTTCATTTGTCATTAGAGAAAAGCAAATTCAAACCATAATATGATGACAACCTCACATCCTTAAGATGGCTATAATCAATAAAAGGAAAATAAATGTTAATGAGGTTGTGGAGATATTGGAACTCTTACTATTGTCCCTCAAGAAATTAAACATAGAATTTCCATATTACCAGGCAATGCCATTCCTAGGTATAACTGTAAACATTTTGAAACAGAAAGTTGTACACAAATGTTCATAACAACCATATTCACAATTGCCAAGAGGTCAAAGCAACCCGAAATTCCATCAATGGATGAATGAATAAACAAATAAAATGTTTATATTATTTTTAATAATAATATAAAATGAAATATTATTATTCAGCCATAAATAGGAAAGAAGCATCCATATGTTCTACAACATAGATGAACCATGAAAATATCATGCTAAGTAAAAGGAGCCAAATTATAAAGGCTACATATTCAATCATTCTATCTATATGAAATATCCAGAATAAGAAATTCCATATAGACAGAAAGCAGAATATTAGTTGCCAGGGGTTGGTGAAAAGGAGGAACAGGGAGTGACTACTTAATGTGTATGGGATTTCTTTTGGAGATAATTAAATGTTCTGAAATTAGAAGGTGGTGATGGTTACATAACATTGTGAATATACTAAATTATTGTAATGTAAAATATAATGTAAAATAATGTCAAAACAGTTGACTAAATACTTTAAAATGGTTAAAATGGTGAATTTATGTTGTATATTTTAACAGTAAAAAAAGTAATGATATGCAATCTTCTCCATTTTTATGTCAAAAGAGATGTTAGGAGCTCATTCAGATCAACTGAATTTGTAAATTTCTCTATTTATCCTGTGCTTCATATATTTTGATATCCTGTCATTAGGTTTATACAGAGAGGAAATTACTGTATATTCCTGAAGAACAAAATGCTTATTTCAATATTTTTTGACTTACATCCTATTTTATTATGAAAACAATATTACCACATTTGCTAGTGTTCACTTGTTAGTGTTTTTCTGGTATATATATTTTATCCTTTCACTTTCAATGTTTTTGCAGATTACTTTTTTATATTTCTCCCATAAACAACATATGTTTAGATTTCATTGTTTGTTTTAACTAACATCACAAACTTCATCTTTTACATTTGAAATTTGCATTATAATTTGCTGGCATATTTGTTTTTTTTCTATGATAATATTTTGTGAACTCCATTTGTTCCCCTTTTTATTATACTTGTCTTGATTTTTTTCAAATAACTGAATTTTCTTTCCCTCAATTTTTGCTTTTATCACTCTACTTTTCTCTTTACAAGTTTGGAAGATAGACAATCTATTTCTACCACTTACAGATTATTTTGGTCATTTTTACATCGTCACATAATAAAATCTAAAATTAATCTTTATCTTTTTTAATGTTTTCTTTTATTTTTTAAAAGATACTTAGGTTACATATATGTTACATAAAAAAATAAAGCAAATTCACATTTGTCCCGCTCTCTATTCCTCCCACATTTTCCACATTAACAACATCCTTCATTAGTGTGGTACATTTGTTACAATTGAGAAGCACATTTTGAAGCATTGCCACTAAGTGTGGATTATAGTTTACATTGTAGTTTACACTCTCTCCCGTATAATTTTGTAAGTTAGGACAAGATATATAATCGCCTGTATCTGTCATTGCAATGTCATTCAAGACAATTCTCAATTCTTCAAAATGCCCCCATAGAACACCTGTTTTTCCCACTCCCTCCCCTCAGAACATCCAGTGGCCACTGCCTCCACATAAATGACAAAAGTTCTTCCACTGCTAGAATCACAATAATTCTATAATAGGATACCAGTAAGCCTACATCAGTCCATCATTCATTCCCCAATCCTGAGGATTATCTTTATCCTCCTCTTGAGGAATACAAACACTTTTAAATGCTTTAACCTTGATCCCCTTCAATCAAATTAGATATTATTTTTGTACAGCATTTTAGATAAACTTTTAATTGAACTCTATGACTTATCATTATATTTTTAAAACAGTGTTCAGCAAGTTAATACATACCTTTATCAATTCTTTTTCCTCACTATTCCTTTCTTCTAGAAATGACCAACTTTAGAAACTCTTTTAGTTAGGTTATTTTTGTAGTGTACTCTCTATTTCATCTGGAAAATATGTCTTTATTTCACATAAACTGATACACATGAAAAACATAGGCTGTCATGTGATGTTATATTATTATCTCAGGTTAATAGCAATAAAAATATTTTTTATTATTTTCATTAAAAGTATTACCAACAAAATTTCATATTTTATGCACTTTTAAAAAATGTTTTCCTTCATTTCTTTTCAGCTCTTCTATTTGAATCTTATTATTTTACTTAGGATGAATATTAATCTAGCCAAATAATTATTACATATCTTAGAAAAGATTTCAGTTACTGGAGCCAGATAGCATGAGTTCAAATCCCACCTCACTATTTACTAGCTGTGTTCTTGGCCAAGCTTCTTAAGACATAATCATTTATACTGTGCTGATAAATGAAAAAAGATCTGACTCAGAGTAAACACCATACCTGTCTCAGCCTCTGCTTTTACCACTGTTATGAAATTGCTTTTTCTTTCTGTGTTTTTGTCTTCTACTGTAATTGATTTCATTTTTAAGATCATCCAGTCAATTTTCTCATTGTAATTTATGTCATTCTTTCAAAATAAATCATAAAATTATCATATGTATGCCATTTTCTTTTACATAACTCCACATTTAACTTTTGTTTTGAATATAGAATTAAAATAAACTGGAGATATTGTGAGGAATGGGGGAAAATGCTTTTGCTTCTTAACATCTTAAATGAGTTTTAAGATAAATGTAGATAGGGTCATTAATTCTGTAAAGCACTATGTGGGACATGGAAAAAGAGTAGAAAACATATTCAAAGAAGAATACAAATTCCTAAAGTAGAGATTGGACAGTGATGAATTCAAAATTATACGAGATGAACTAAAAATTTAAGTCAAAAACATCAGGTTTCAAACCAGGTTCTCTGAAATGCAAACATTCAGAAATTTTGATGAGAGCTGTAAGCACAGCTATCAATGGTTAGCATCTGAAGCCACACTACCTTGAGTCAACCCCGCCATCCAACAGTGTTGTGACATTTAACAAGACCTTTGATATCTCTAAGTTTTATTTTATTTGCCTGAATACAAAAATTATAAAACAATCTACCTTTTAGGGTTACTATGAAACTAAATAATTTAATATGTACAAAACATATATTTCCTGCAATAAGAGTGTTTACTACTAGGTTTTCAATGTTTGGAAAATATTCATTAAAATTGTCTGTTCATCCATAACAAAGCTGCAAATTTTTATTAAAACATTAATTTCCCTTTCTGAGTATCTGAAATCATATCACTACCTTGGATGATTCTGGTTTTCCCATGGTGAACAGAAGCTAGGATGAACATTTATAAACATCTTTAAAAAAATAAAAAAGACAAATGAATAAAATGTGAAGAATGACAGCAAAATAAGGGGTCATGTGACAGGAATTAAATAGATCCTTGTTTATGAAAAGTTTGGGAATCAGAGATCAGAAAAGAAGAATAATGAAGGCAGTTGGATGAGAAAAATGAAATGAAAGGGTTAGTGGAAATACTTTGCCACATCAAGCAAATGGATCGATATGAAACCTCTAGTGTACCCAGTCTAAAAATTCATGGTAGAAAAGCTTATGAAAGTAAGTTGCACTTGTGGTTAAAAGCCATATAAGACAGGTAATGAACATTTGAAATAATTCTATTGGCAAAATAGAAAAATTAGAGGCATAGGAAAATGAGAGCAGCTTCTATTAAGATTTATTTGGTACTTAGTACCTAAGAACAAAACACATTCAGATATGTTTAACGGTATTTTGCCAGCATTATTTTTAAGGCATATTATCCAAAAGACTTTGATATTATCTGTAATGATGTGACTACTTCCTTCAAGATATCAGAGCTCCATTGCAGACATCTGCTTTTCTGTTCCCTGCACTTAGAAACTCAGTGGATTCTTTGTGGCTTCAACAAAATAAAAACTGGCACTGTGGTCATTCCAAGTATGATTCATCAGTGTCTTCAGACTTGGCATTTCCTTTCTTAAAAAAGAATCAAAATGTCTTTTAAATCTCCATGAGACAACATCAAATTAGGGAACCCAAAAATTTGGATTCTAGTATGTCCTCTGCCAAACATGTATCTTTATCTTGGTCAAGTTAATTTAGATATAATTCTGAGTATAGATATTTGCAAAAAGAGGGATCAAGAAGAAATCGTCTCAACATTATTATTTTTTGATATTTCTAAAGCACAGAATATAATAATTCTCTCACACAGTGTTTAGTACTTGTTAACTTTTAAATAAACTATGTACATTTAGTGGAAAAAATAGTACTTGGATAAGATATCTTTGTGAATTTTCATTATGATAAACACTAACTCATAAATACCAGAAATTTAGACTTAGATAAATACCGTTATCACAAATGGCCACCCTTGGAATTTTTAAGTGGATCCTGACTGGTCTTTATTGAGTTACCTAAATTCAGTGTTTTTCTCTGCTCTTCATTCTTTCCTTCCTTGACTTTTTATCCCACTTGCGATCCTTTGAAAGGAAAAATTGACATTTGAAAAACATGATGAGTCATAAATTAAAATATGGATACTAATTATGGTTTTAAATTTAATATCTGAGATACTCACGGAGCATTCAAGTCTTCTAATGCTACACCATAATCTATTGTCCACTATCCATCCTGGTGCTTCCACTAAAGCTTGTTCTAGTCAAGCATGACATTTGATGTCCCTCACAAATATACCATAACATCCCCATTTTCTTATATTTTTTCACAACAGCTTAATGCTTTTCCCCCTGCTATAACCTCAAATCTCCAATTTTACCTGTGGAGAGAGTACCAAGTTAAAATGCCATCGCTTCATAAAAGCCTTACTAGGCTTCCTCATTCACATAATTTTTAAAATACCAGCCTCTACAGTTTCTCTCTCTTTAGTTTAATTAAATGATGTAATCTCTAAATATATCCTTGTCTCATTTTTTATTTAACATCTTTTTGTTCTTTTGATCATATAATATCTCTTGAAGTAAGTAAGAGAAGACAGAATTGTTCTCCTTTGTACACTTCAGGGTAGGGTGGGAGGCAGAATTTGACTGAGAGCCATCAGTGTGGTCCAGGACCAGAACTAAAGACTTCATGCTCCCTGCCTGTCTCCCTGTAACATCCTACCTCCATTGCCATGCAAAGCATCAGAATCAAACCATCCAGGTAGAGCCAATACAATGCGAAAGGTAATAAACTGGTAAAGGCAGAAGTCACTGCCATGATCAGTACCTGTGCTGACTACGAAATGAATGCCATCTACTGGATGGCTCAACAAAGAAATAAGCATTTCTTATGTATATTTGAAAAATAGTAGTGGGGGAAGTGTTAGACAATGAGGGAAGGAGTAAGAGCCAGAGCGAAAAAGGGTAACTGAAGGTAAGAGTCAGAGTAGGATGCAGAATCAGGAGATGTGACAGGGAAAAATGCAGAGTGCAAAGGAAAGCAAAGATCCATGTTATGGATAAAGATTACTTGAACAGTATTTTATCCCATGATTTACTTGAAAAATGTGCTTCTCTCTCCTCCACTATGCATATTATTCCTTTCTCAACACAACAAGAGAAAGAAGATGTAGCTTTTGACCACAAGCAGTTGTGACAGTGGGGCCTGGACACCCATCATTAGTATCCAGGTATGCATCCTTGTCATTTTCCTGCTCTTTACTTTTGCAAATAATGAATCTGCTTGTTTAGGGTGCTTACCTTAGCCCCCTTCACTATGCTCCCTTTTTAATCATAATTGGTCTGAATTAGGTCTGTACAAAGCAGAGGTCAGTGAAAGTTGTGGCTCTCTGACACATCAAAATGTTCTTATCACTGTGGGAAATATATTCCAGGAACATCAATTTTCTCAGTAGACAGATCTAGATGATGGTAAGTGCCCCAAAACTTATCTTTTTCTTATAAGCAAAGAGATGACTTCCAATAGAGAGCTTCAGGAGTGAGTTGCTACAAGAGGGTGTCCTGGGAGCAAAAGTTCAGGGCACAACAGAAACTTCCAGCAAATGATCCCTTTATTGCACAGAATAAAGAGTCCAGAAAGGGCAAATAGTCTCCTTGAAACTTAGATAGCACAAAGAGTCCAAAACAGCAGGGATAGAAGTCCCATCATAGCCAGTCTCCCTGGGTAGCCGAAACTGCTCTGAGTTGCGGTTGATATTAATAGATGGCAGCTCTGCATGCCCCACTTCACTTTGGAGAAAAGAAACCATTCTCTACTGTTTGAGTGTTTTTATTCACCTTGGGTGGAGGGGACCCTGCCACTGAGAATTCCTGTTATGAGGAGTATCTAGGGCTGCTTTTTCTAGTTTGTGGGTTTAAGGTCAGTCCATGCCTTTTCATTAGACTTAACAGCTTATGGAAAGGCACACAGTGGAACATCAGCTGATAGAATGGTACACACTAGAAAAATAGGTGAGTGTAGCTGAAGGCCAAAGGATGGCTGCTTGGTGGATTTGTGACTTTCCCAGGAAAGAAGTTGGGGGTAGGTGAAGTTTGGGTGATAGCCATTTGACAAATGCTTCTCTAATGGAGGTCATTGTTTTTCTTTTTAAATTCTAGTTTGTTTTAAAGATTAATCATGTGCCATGCATTTGCAATATGCAAATTGTAAATCAGATAGATCTAGTCTTGCTAGCTCTTTCAGCATCTATAGGGAGGGAAAAATCCCCATACAAAGACAACTCTTTGTAAGGCTGGAATTCAATGCTGCGAAAGTGTCTGTGATACTGGCAGGAGGAAAATTAAATTCTTACCTCTGCTTCCTTTCTAGAAATAAAAAAGAAATGATCCCCGATACTCTTCGGTATAAGCCTATTTAAATTCAGCTTTATTTCCCAAAAGCATTTCCTGGATAAGCAGATAAATTAAAGATTTATTTTTCCTCCATCAAATATATATAGGGATGTCAAAATATTTCACAAATGATGAGACCTGCCTTTCAGCCTCCAGAGGTTCAAGATTTACTACCCTTCCCTCCCCAACCCTGAAGGATTTTTTCAATGAGCTTCTTAGCACAGTTAGTCCAAGAGCATAGTGAACCATGGGTCAATTAATTATAGGTAAGGTTATCAAAAGGCAGATTTCACCCTCATTCCTTTCCTCCTCTCACATTCTTTGGGCATCTTCTATTTCATTGAGCAAGGGCTCATGGCACCGCATTTCGGCCCCTAGTCCATGCTCATACCCTCCTCTAAAGAAAGGTATACTTTTAAACTCAGATTGAGGTGTAGACAACTAAAAGTTACCAAAGTCTTTGTAAGGCAAAACTCTAAATCTCTTTAAGTAGATGTGACATAATTGAATGCTGGCTCTATCACTTACATTTCTGGGACATTAGCATTTTTATTATCTTCCCTTAGTTTTTTATTCTTGTTAACTGTTAATTAGAATAAGTATTACTAGTCCTAATGATCTTAATGATGTTGGTAAAATAAACTACAATGTAAGTAATTTTAATAAAAACTGTTCATTAAAATTTCTATAATTTCTAAAACATTTTGCAATTGGTTACTCAGTAAATAAAGGAACAAAGAGAGAAGACAAAGAAAAAAGTTACATGTATTTACTTGTAAATCAACTTCTTTAGGTATAATTTAAACAACAAAATGCACAATTTTCAAGCATACATTTAGGTGAGTTTTGACAAATGCATACACCTATGTAATCACCACCAAAATCAAGAGGTAAGATATTTACATCACACCCAAAAAGATTCTTCTTGCCCCTCTGCAGTCAATCACTTTTTACATTTTTACAATGACTTCTTCTATTCACAGGCAAATAATTAGATTTTCTCTTTTTTTCATATAGTGAGGGAAAAAACAACTCGGGAAAATTGTTTTCCTACCAGGGTGTCATTAATATTTTCCAACCTAATGCTGTAACCCTTGTGTGCCTACTAGTGCCAAAAGAAGTTGAGGACAGCAGTGTTTGAGATTAAATAGCACTCTAGTAATTGTGGCCAGCATCAAATAAAAACAAGAAATTTCTCAGAGACCATCCTGTGTCAATACCTGCTTTTAGCCCTAACTATACATTTGAACCAGAATAGACTGACCCAACTTCTGGATCACTTGGAATGCACTTGACAAAATCATTTGACTTTGCAGTGATGCAATTTTTTTTTTTTTTTAGTAGCAATGCTTCAATATTTATTAATCAATTGTAACAAATGTACAACACTACTGTAAAGATGTTATTAATAGGGGAAGATGTGGGAGGGGAAGGGGATGGGTGTCTATAATCTAAAACCTCTTTAAAAATAAATTCTATTATATTTAAAAAAATTTGCCTTGCAAGAGATTTGGCACCTGATAATGTTTAAAGAAAATATGAAACTCCTTCAACTGCCTGAAGGACAGTGTTACAGCAATTAATCAAAGAGACAAATCTCAGGCCCTCCTACTACCCAATTCAATTTAAGCACTCTTCATTTTCCAAAGTAGGAAATTTTCTAGATACACCTTGTAGATCTTAAAGTACTGAAATGGGAGCTCCCATTCAAAGACATTTTATCTTTTTTAGTTTGTATGTGAGGAGGTACAGGGGATTGAACCAAGAACCTCATAAATGCAAACCAGGTACTCTACCACTGATCTACACCTGCTCCCCCCACGCACTTTTATGATTGCATAATTTTATTTTTATTTTTTAGGAGATACCAGGGATTGAACCCAGGACCTCAGCATTCAACCACTGAGCTACACCTGCTCCCCTGCATTCTATCTGTTTTGTTTTTTATTTTAATTTTTTAAATTTGTAAAATGATATATAAATACATATGCATATATGTGCATTTGTTTACATAAATGTTATTTGTTTTATATATGTATATACATTTTATAAAGGTGCCAAGATTACCCAAATATTACTCAGCAACTACAGGGATTCTCATGCTCCCCACCACCCACACCCCCAAAAACACCCCACACAACCATTCCCCATCCGTGTGGTACTATACCCGCAATGGATATACACATCCTGGGGCCTTGCCACTGAGCATAGACTACAGTTCACA
>JAQZBX010114303.1:0-10043 GCA_029593785.1 Cabassous unicinctus
TTTTAGAGAGTTTTTTTTTTTTATCCCCAGGACAAGGACTAATTAACAACACTAGTTGTAAAAGTAGGAATTATAAAAATGTGTTTCAAATAAGAATAATCACATTTCTTAAATCCCAAGCACTCTCTCAAATGTTATTTTCCTAGCTTTTCTTCTCCCCAAATTACCCCTTTTTACCAAAGAAAGAAAATGGAACACTAAGGATTCAGGTGATTTTCTTTTCAGTCAAACTTGTAAATGTTTTTCTATTTTTTTATTTTTTTAGTTTTATTTAGGAAACACTAATCTAAGAATTATAATTTTACAAAGCTCCCATTTGGGAAACATGTAGCATTTTAGATAATAAAAGATATTTCAAAACTACTTTGGAAGAAAGACAAAAGGGTCTTCAATACCTTGCTATGTTCTGGATGCTCTGCAAGAGAAGAAATCCCACGTGTGGAGAGGAAAATTAGGGAAAACCCTGCTGGATAGACATTTCTTATTTTTTACTGAAGGAGGATGCAGGCTTGGCAGAAAGGATCATTGGGGTGGTTCATACACCCTTCTAGAGGAACAGGAAGAGATGGTCCTTGTGTTATGAACTGTCTCCCTGGATCCAGCAGCATTACAGGAACTTGAATGGGAGTTGGAAGTGCAGGAGCAAAGCTTGGACACCAAGATGAGACTTTGAGAAGAGGAGAGTGGAAAGTCTTCTCTCCAATGAGGCTGACCCTTTGGGGAGGACCATGCTGGGAAGACTCTTAGACAAGTATTTTAATAAGTAAAGCCCCTTGGGTTTTCATGGACTTTGATTTTTTCCTGGTGACGTTATATTTCACCAATGTATCCACCAATGTATCTAGATCTGAATGTTTAGATTTCTTTATCGAGTTCTTTTACCATAAAATCTATTTCACTCTAAAGTGCAAGAGTGGTTAAACAGAAAAGTAAAATGGAATTAAATTGTCATCAGTCACTTCCCTTCTTGCTGTTCCTGATCACTCTGATTAAGGTTAACTTCTTTTAAAGATGACTTGAGGTCATAAAATGTTCACCTAAGGTTAAACATCTCAAGAATTTGACAGTTTCTTTCAATTACTTTGAAAAGTTGCACAGCAAAATGTTTCTCCTTTTCTCCACATAAGTGGTTTTTAACTGAGTATATCTGCTCAAAAAAAGATAATCACCCCATATCCAAGGATTGCTGCCCATGCCATCATTTCCCAAGGAAATCTGCAGCAATAAGGAGTTGGAGTCAAGTTTTAGCTTCTCTAGGAGAAGCCTGAGGCATAAAATCCAAGGCAGTCCACAGTGTCTTCATGGCTCTGAAGGCCAGCACAAAGCTGCCTCTATTTGCCATTATCCTATGAGCCATACAAACAAAGCAGAATTTAACATAGATCCAAATCTGTTCCTGGTAAAGGGATAGCCCATCCATGGGCAGGACAATGATGAAGGAAAGACAAATCAATGATTGAACTGCCCAGAACTCTCCCTGTTTTTTCTTTCATTATTCCTTCCTTCCTCCCTCCCTCCCTCCCTTCCTTCCTTCTGCTTTATTGAGGTATAATTGCTGTGCAATAAACTGTCCATATTTAAAGTATACAATTTGATGAGCTTTCACTTATGTATATACCCATGAAACCATCACCACAATAAAGATAACAAACATTCCCATCACCCCCAAAAGTTTCCTCATGGCCCTTTGTAATATCATTCCTCTTTCTACTCCCATCCCTAGACAACCCCTGATGTGTTTTCTATCACTATAGATTTATTTGTATTTTCTGGAATTTTATATGAATGGAATCATACAGTATATACTTATTTTTGTATAGCTTATTTCACTCAGCATGATGATTTTGATGTGTGTTTCAATAATTCATTCCTTTTTATATAGTACTAGTCTATTATCTGGACATACTGCAATTTATCTATTCACCTGTTGAGGGGCACATACATTTGCATACATTTGTTGTTTCCAGTTTTACAAATAAAGCTGTTATGAACATTTGTGTAGAAGTCTTTGTGCAGACATATGCCTTCTTTCTTCTTGGATAAATACCTGGAATGGCTGGGCCATATGGTAAGTATATGTTTGGCTTTTTTTTTTTTTTTTTCATTATCAAATAGGGTAGAGTTGGCATTATCTCTTCCCTAAATGACTGATAGAATTTACAAATCAGTATCTTTATTAGATATCACTCTCCCCATCCCCCCTTTCTTTCTGTTTTTTGCAGTCTTTTTTTCTTTCTGTATTTCATTTTAGTTAATTTCTATTGCTAGGACTTCAAATTTACCAGTCTGTTCTTCTGTAGTATTTAATCTACTATTAATCGTATTTGGTATATTTTTCATCTCAGACATTGACTTTTCATTTGTAGAAGCCATATTTGGGTCTTTTTTATATCTTTTATGTCTCTCCTTATCGTGTTCATGCCCTCCTCTATTTTCATTAACAAATGAAGCATATTTATAACAGCTGTTTTAACATCCATGTCTACTAATTTTATGATACATATCATTTCTAGGTCTGTTTCTATTGATTAATTTTTCTCTCCACTTTATATTGTGCATTTTCCCACTTCTTTGCATACCTCATCATTTTTTATTAGATGCCAGAAATTCTGAATTTTTGGTTATGGAGTCAAATTTTTTTGTTTGTTATGTTTGTTTGTTTGTTTGTTTGTTTGTTTTGTGTTCCTTTAAATATTCTTGAACTTTCTTCTGGGAAGTAGTTAAGTTAGTTAGAAACAAGTTGATCCTTTCAAGGTTTGCTTTTAATTTGTTAGGCAGATTCAGAACAACATTTAATCTAGGGCTTGACCCCATTACTAAGGAAATATTTTTCTGAAGACTCTAACAGATATCCCATGTGTTAAGAGGTCTTTCCACTCAATAGTGAGAAGATGAATTATCCTTGGTTTTGTATGAATTCCAAGGATTGTTCTACGTGTTTTTGTCCAGTGATTCTTTCCCTAGCCTCAAAACTTTCCTCATATATATGTCCTGATCAGTACCAAGGTAAAGACTTGAGGGTACCTTCTGCATATCTCCAGAGCATTCTCTCTCTTTCTCTTAACTCTCCCACTCCCCTGCTGGCTATCTCTTCTCTGGTGCTCTGCCCTGTGAATTCTTGCCACCTTGACCTCTCCAAGCTACAAACTCTGTCTCCTTGACTCAGGAGATAATTCCAGGCTTCTTTTTGTTTGTTTTTTGTGGGTTTTGTTGTTGTTGCACTGCATTGCAGCCTGGAAACACTCAAACTCATTAGGCAGGGGGTTGAGCCAACATAGGCTCATCTCATTTATTTCCCTTCTCTAAGAAATCACTGTCCTGTGCTACTTTCAAATAACTAAACACTATTGTTTTCTATATATTTGTCTTTGTCCTTTTTATTTGAAATTTGTTGAAGACAGAAAGGTAACTCCAGTCCCCATTATTCTATTATGTCCAAAGTAGAACTCTGATTCAGGTGATTTAATACCGGGTTCAGAGATTTGAGACATAAATTCCAAAAGCTAATATTGAAAATCTCTGAAAATTTCTGTCTGACCCAGAGTCATACAACACATATGTGGACTAAGTGAATTCAATTTTTCTGACGGGAACCCTATTTTCATTTCCAGAGATTAAGATTCTAAGTATTAGTGAGTATTGCTCCACATTTTCAGATCCAAGCCTAATGATTCAGTGGGATTTTCTCTCCAACTGTGTGTGTGGGGGGGGAAGGGACTGTTCCTGTACACATGCATGTGTATATATTTTTTATCCAGCTGTGTGACTAAATTTAGGCTTAAAACAAAATTTATGAGTAAACTTTGTTTAATGTACATAAACAGGAAATAGCTACTTGTAAATTCATTAATTAGATTTCTGTTTATACAACTATTGTGAAGGACAATCCTTTGTTAACATGAGTGAGATCCTGCTGTCAATATTTTAAAATATTGAATGAAATCCCATTAAGGAATAACCTTGGAGCTTTACTGCTCAGTCAGCCGACCCACTCAAGAGCCTTCTGTACTTACCATATCCCAAGATAGGATCTTACTTTGGAAGGCGCAAGCTCTTGACTAGGCTAGAGCCTTGCATTATAGTCCTTCATTCACCTGCTCCCCTTACTCTGGCTCTATTCCTGGAGCCCTGCTGGCTACCTGCCCAAACCTCTTCTCCAATTTGGGCCCACCTTGTTCCTCATGCCTGGCTGAACCCAAGGCCAACCACCTTGCCTTGACCTTTGGTATGAACTTTATACATTCCTGTCTGTCTGTCCACCTGGCCATTGCTTGGCCTGATGCCCAGTATATGCTAAAAGCAAAAGGCAGGATATAGTAATCTATTTATTTCCTCTGAACTATGGAAAGGCAGCCAGCGGTCAAGAGAGATGGATACGGTACATATTTATAAAGTTAAATGAATCAAGGACACAGCTAAAATATTAATGCAATTCAACAAAACACTTCTTAAGCCAGGCACCATGCAAAGGTCTGGAATACAAGCTGAAAAAGACATTAGCCCTTAGGATGGGGGCTCGCCCTCTAGTTTGGGAGACAAGAAAAGAGAGTTGTAATACAGTATGTGAGGAACCACAGCTTCTCCTTGCCTATTTTCTAGTTCACTACTTTTATTTAGATATATGTTTGGACAAGAAACTATGTTACTATACATGACACTCATCTTATGCCCAGACCGATTTCTACATATGTCTGTCTTTCTTACTAAATTATAAGTTCCCTATGGACAGGGGCCATATCTTATACCTCTCGTCACTCTCAGTGACTAACAAATTTTCCTTGAATTGAAATATATGCAAGTCATATTTATAAGGGTATGCTACAAAGTAAGAAAATGTATTGAAGTTGTTCATTGTTTGTTCACCTTACCCTAAGCTTCATCTTTAATAATATGTGTGTAGCAAGGTTATATCCACATATAAGCAATTATGACACCACCAGCATCAAGCATTTAGGTGATCAACAAAGTGGAAACTAGAACTTGTACTTTCAAACAAGCCAAATCCTAGATCCTGCCATTGGTACCATTGTCCCATCTTTTGATGGCTGGCTACGACTTTCATACACCATGTGTATATAAAGTTGCCTGGAGGAGAGATAACCCGAAATAATTTTATGCCTAGGAGGAGGTGATAATGGTTTAGCAAGCAGTCCAAGGAGGGCCAGAGGGTAGGAGGGCAGGAGGGACAGTCAAGCTGACTTAATTGGTTAGGACTTTTTTAAGTGTCAAAAAAAAAACACACACAAAAAAACAAACCCAGACTCAAACTGCCATAACAATAAATAGAAAAATAAATAATAAAGGAAAAGTGTTTGTGCTTCAGGTACAACTATATTCAGGGACTCAAACATCGTATGAACCCCATCTCTCCATCTCACAGCTCTGCTCTCTTCCATGTTGGCTGCATTCTCATCCTTCATTCAGTTTATTGAACAATCCTACTTTGGAAGAAGCTGAGTGCAGTGACATGTTATCTAGAAACTTCCTAATGTTGCACTTGCTAGTGAATGAA
This sequence comes from Cabassous unicinctus, assembly GCA_029593785.1. Taxonomy (NCBI): domain Eukaryota; kingdom Metazoa; phylum Chordata; class Mammalia; order Cingulata; family Chlamyphoridae; genus Cabassous; species Cabassous unicinctus. Next base: position 5,513 of record JAQZBX010114303.1, read on the forward strand.
GGATGAATAAAATTGTTTAACCAACTCTGCTTTAGTGTGCTATTAATGCCAAGCTTGTTAACAATGGAAAGAATTAAAATATGGTCTAGCCAAGAGAGGGGCAATACTTTCTATTTTGACAGTGGTTTCCTAACTCAATGGTTGCTTCAAGTCTCATAAAGGCGTGGGGTTATACAAAATGACACATATACAATTCTGAGTTCTGCTGATGGTTTTAAACCTTAATAAGCAATACTTATTCGGTTTATCTCTCAAAGAGCTTGATGGGATTTATAATCCATTTTTTAAATACATTTTATGTTCTTCAGTTGCCCCATTTATTATGATAAATAATATTACTTGGTTCTACTCTTTATCTCTGCATTGACCGGGCTTGACACTTATAATTTGCAAAGGCAGAGATTATGTTTTAGTCAAGTATTTATCCCCAGCAGAGGGCTTGGTCCAAAGTTGGTGACTGATAAGAAAATGAATGGCCTCTGTCTTCAGTAGTCTGGCCGTAAGTCCATGGTGGTTTGCTGACTATGCCAATCCCTGTGTGCCTGCTTGCTGATTCATTCACAAAGAGCAATACCTGTATCTCAAGGCTCTGGCTCATACGTGCTTTATGTGTGTGTGTATTTTAATTAAGGTATAACTTGTACATGGTAAAGTGCATAAATCTTAAGTGTATGGCTTGAGGAATTTTTACCAGGTGAACATACCTGTTGACCATTAACCAGCCCAGGATATAGAACATTTCTTTTGCCTCCTTGCCCCATCAAGGAGAACTGTTATTCTGATCTGTATCATTATAGCCTAGTGTTGCCTGTTCTTGAACTTTACATAAATAAAATGGTACCGTATATGAGTTATCTTTGCTGTGTAATGAACTTCCCCAAAACTTAGTTGTTTAAAACAAGTGTTTTGATCTCAAAGCTTCATTGTGGCTTGGAAGATTATTTCAAAACCACTGCCCATGTGTCTTCTTGGGTTCTCTGGCACAATTATAAATGTTTTTTCTCTGTCATGACCTCTGTTTTATCCCTTAAATGATAAAAATTATTTCAACGTAGCCATTTCTTCATTCATTTGATTTAAACAAATTTCCTTGAGCATAAAATACCAATCCTTTTTTCTGAACTATCTCGAGATAAATGACAAATATAGTGTGTCTAATTGACAGGATTCTGCAGCAAGTGACTCAATCACACCAACACCCAGGTGGGAGAGAAGGGTAAGGGCAGGGAAAGCGATATTTATTGGAGGCCTATTATGTGACAAGAACTGTGGTATGCACTCTGTGCATGGAATTGCATGTAGCCCCTTACAGCAATATTGTGAGGTATGCTTAATATTCCCATTTTATAGATGAGTAAATTGAAACTCAAAGAAGCTACCTATAGTCATGCTCATTTCATGAGTACTACCTAGCACTATATCATATAGTTATGAAATAAATATCTTCTAGATGACCAAAATTCATGAATTGCAGCAAATCAGACAAACTGATTCCCTCCTTACTCCTCAAACATAGTGAGGTTCAGAGAAAGCCAAAAGGACAGGTGTTACAAACTCTTCAGCATGTCCTCAAAATGTCTCATACAGTTTGTTATAAATAATTTTTCAAACCAAATTTTCCTATCCCATGCCTGAGGTATTAGAGGATAAAGAGTTCTGTTCTAATTTGCTAGGTTGTGGAATGTCGATACCATGAAATGGGTTGACTTTTTAACTATGGGAATTTATTAATTTACAGGCTTACAGTTTTGAGGCTGGGAAAAATGTTCAAATCAAGGCATCATCAGGTCATGCTTTCTTCCCAAAGACCGGCTGCCAGTGATGCTGGACTCCTCTGTCACATGGCAAGGCACATGGTGGCATCTGCTGTTCTTTCCATTCTCTTCCAGGTATTGTTGCTTTCAGTGTCTTGCTTCCACGCCTTTCTCTCTCTTTATCTGAATTTCATTCTCTTATAAAGGACTCCAGTAGTAGGATTAAGACCCACCCTGAATGATGTGAGTCACATCTTAATTTAAGATCCTACTCAACAAAGATCCTACTTACAATGGGTCCACACCCACAGGAATGGTTTAACTTTAAGAACATACTTTCCTGGGGTACATACAGCTTCACAAGCTCCTTCAGCACACTCAAGAGCGAGGACCTGGGTTTAAATAATAACCCAGGATACAAGGAAATACAAGGAAAGCATATCTGAGCTCACATTCATGCATTCTGTTTCCTGACAATATTCTCCCAATTCTAAATTCCTCTTTGCTCCTGGATTACAGCCTTTCAAGCCTCTTGATGAAGCTCTCTATGCCTTGTTGCAGTCCCTGTTCCTTCCTTCCCTGTTCACCCATGACTTATTCCAACCCCAGACGCTGGACGAGTTTGTCTCTCTCCTGTTACACCAGATCCTGACCCCCAAAGCCCTTCTGCTTTGTTCAGCCCCTTCACTGGATCCAATCGAACCCATCCAAACACATATGTAGAGCACAATTTACAACTTAAGAAATGCATAATCTGTGCTGTCTAAGGTTTCACTGCCTTAGAAAAACACTTGGTCTGGTATTAAACAATGCTCTTCCACACACAACTATTAATTCTCCCGTTCTTCAACAAACACACACATACAGAATACACTCACAACAATCTCTTCACAGAAGTTAATCAATGTCTTTGTCTTTTTTAGTTTGCTATTAAACGAGGCATTTTTTTCTTCTGTCAAGCTAAATAATTTTCATAATTATTTAAGCCTCTCTCTTTTTCTTTTTTTTTAAAGATTTATTTATTTTTATTTATTTATCCCCCCCTTGCTGCTTGTGCTGCTGTGTCCATTCGCTGCGTGTCTTCTCTGTGTCTGCTTATCTCCCCCTTGCTGTGAGGTCTTGCTGCATCAGCCCACTAGGCTGCGCGGGCTGGCCTGCCCTCACAAGGAGGCCCTGGGAAGCGAACCCGGGGCCTCTCATATGGTAAATGGGTGCTCTATCCATTGCGCCACACCCGCTTCCTGCCGTGAGGTTGCTGCATCAGCCCACCGCACCGCTCAGGCCGGCGTCCCCTCACAAGGAGGCCTCAGGACGTGAACCCGGGCCTCCCATATGGTAACCGGGGCTCTATCCACTGAGCCACACCCGCTTCCTTAGGCCTCTCTTAAGAAAGAAAAGAAACTAAATCAATAATCTATACATGCTGCAATTGTCTCAGTCTCTGAGGTGATTTTCTAGGCTGTGATTCATTGTGGAGCTTCGAAGGTCACCCACCCCAGGCCAAAGAAAACTGCATGTCCTTCTCCTGATTACTACCCAAAAGAACATTGAAATTTCTTGAGTTCTTATAATTTTCAACCCCTGGGTGGCACCTGGGAAGTGCCTGGGAAAAACAACACTGCTTGCTGAAATGTGGTTATTTTGGAGGCCAGAGAGTATAATGATCAACAGGGCAAGCTCTGGAGGCAGATAACTGGGTTAGAATCCTAGCCCTGCCACTGGCCAGCTGTGTGATCATGGGCAAGTTATTTAATTTTCTAGAAAACAGAAATGTTCATATAATCTATCCCCTATTACTGCTGTGGGACACAGATCATTCATGAAAGTGCTTGGTCCAGTGCCTGGCACATAATAAGGCCTCAGTAAATATTAGCTATTATTTCAGCAAGCTCAGTATCACGATTGCATCTTCATCCTTCCTCCCAATCTGCTTCCCACTTTCCTATTAGAGGAATGTTGCCCCAGGTGGAAATCCCCATCCTCTGTCATCATTTCCCATGTTCTCATTCCAATTTGGCTCTACTCCATCCTACTCACAGCATGAATCCCTGCACCTGCCCCCACCCCTCACCCCACCTCCACCCCCACCAGGCTCTTCCACCATGCCCAGGGGAACCTCTCTCCTCTGGGGAACAAATACCCTTGTTGTCATTTCTCCCCAATATTGGCTTGTCCCTGAAGACACACGTCCCCTGTGGCCTCTTCCAGTGGTAACCCCTTATCTTACATGCCGTCACCTTACAAGGCAAGCATACTCCTTGTTCCCCAATCATAAGCATAGTTCTTCAGTCTCTCCTAACATCAACTTACCTCTGAAATCAAGGCTACCCATATGTCCCACCTCCCTCCATTTTTGTGGCTGACATGTGTCTTAGCTTTTTTATAAGTTATACCTAGTTCAAATGTTATTCTTAGTCACATATTAAACGCTTATGACACATAGGTGCGTTCAACTCTAAGGGTAAAAAAGACATCAGTCAAGTTCTAAAGGCAGGCATGTATGACCACAAGTACAGTGTAATGAGTGCTATCAAGGAGATAAGTACTGGTGCTCAAACCCTGTAGGGACCTCAGTGTTCATAGGACACGTCACGTGTCCTTGATCACCCCAATTTATCTACTTCCCTGCCCCTACCTTAGATCTGGTTATCCATCATTTAGAATTGCTTACTTCCAAGATCTTGAACTCTTAAATTCTCCTCTTTGAACAACTGAGTTTGTTTTTAAGATTAGATGAGATAAAAGTGCCTGGACAGAACTTTAAAAAAAAAAAAAAA
>JAQZBX010114304.1:0-10030 GCA_029593785.1 Cabassous unicinctus
GGTGGCAACTTTCCTTTAGATGCATTAGCAATCCTAATGGAGGCAAGATCTTAATGTGTTAGAAGGAGTTTGTGTGACTGGAAGATGGCAGATGTGAGCAAAATGGTTTGGATGAGATAAGACTGGACTTGCAGAAGATGATCAAGAGGGTAAGGCAGCAGTCTAGGGCTGAGATGAAGGAGATATTGACTGGTATGATAGTAGGGATTGGATAGAGTGGATAGATATGGGATAGCTTAGTTGTGGAATCATTTGATACACTGGTTGTGGTCGATAAGAATGTTAAAAAATTTATGATGAAGCCAAGGTTTAGAGTTCAGAAATTTGCTTGATGGTGGTGCCATTTAACATGGAAACAAATAGCTTTAAGGAATAAGAGATGTTAAATTTAGCAGTTTAGTTAAAAATTACAGGATTCCACGACTAAAATATTTGAAAACCTATGTATTAAACCACACTAACTATAAACATGCCTCGGTGCTATCTGGATGCCCAGGTGAATTTAGGGTTACTACTCTATTTGTGTAACACTTTTTGTTGTTTGTTTGTTTTTGGTCAGTGTCTATTTTATTACTAATATCATCATTATTACTCTGCCATAGCTCCAAAATCCAGGAGCACTGCAGACATATGGAGGAGGAGAATGGAACTATGAAGCCTCAATTCTTTCTCCTGGGACTTAGTGACCACTCAGAACTTCAGAATCTTGTTTTCACTGTATTTTTTCCCACATATTCTGTGACCCTGATGGGGAACCTTGGGATGATTTTTAAAATCATAACCAGTTCTTACTTGCACACCCTATGTACTTTTTCCTCTGCACATTGACCTTCATTGATACATGTTATTCTTCTGTCATACTCCCAAATTGCTTGTGGACTTGGTTTCTGATAAGAAGACCATTTCTTACAATGGATGTGCTACACAGTTATATTTTTTTTCTTTTCTTTGGTTGATAAAGAATCTTTCCTTTTAACTGCCATGACTTATGACCAGTACATAGCAATATGCAACTTACTAGTTTATACCATTATTATGTCCAAGAAAGTTTGTTGCCAGCTTGCAATGGAGCATTTTGGGGGGTCACCATGAGCTCAATTATACACACTACTAATACTTTTCATCAGTCTTTCTATTCCAAAGAAATTAACCATTTCTTTTATGATTTCTCCCCATTAATCTCTCTGTCCTACACTGACACTTACATGCATGACATAGTTCTGGTAGTCTTTGCTAGTTTGGTTGAAACTATCTGTCTTTTAACAGTTCTTCTTTCTTATGTCTACATCCTCACAGCTATCTTCAAGACAGGCTCTGCCGAGGGAAGAAGGAAAGGATTCTCCACTTGTGCTTCCCACCTGATCTTTGTCACTATTTGCCATGGTACCTTAATGTTCATTTATTTACGTCCCAGCACAAGTCACGCTCTGGACATTGACAAAGTGACCTCTGTGTTCTATACATTGACTATAACTATGTTGAATCCTCTGATATATTGTCTAAGGAACAAAGATATCAAAAATGCCTTTAGGGAAGTGATCAGCCTAAAATTGCGTTCTTAGAAAAGGATAAAACTGGACCTGACAACGTTTAAACAATGCCCATTCCTTGTGTGGTTAGAATTGATGTAAAATTCAGTTTAATGTGAATATTTCCCAAATCTGCAAGTAAAGAGACCTCAAGCACAGAATGGGGCCAGGGACTAATATCCAAGTCAGGGTACTCTAACATCAGTTATGTCTTTTTATCATTTTAAAGTCAAAATTCTAAATATTTATTTCAGATGCAGATTTAAACTTCATCTTATCTCCTGTATTTCATATTCTTACTCATTTTATCTTCTCACCTTAACCTTCCATCACAATTAATCACAATATTTGACTAAGCCATTGACATACCATAATCACTTTTGTGAAAGAAAATAAATTCACTGAGTCTCTTTCCCAATTAATTTTTGTTTCCATGTGCATATGTGTGCATTGTAGGTTAGTTTTTCAAATTCTACTCACCCTAAGAACTGCTCAAATAGTAACCCTGCATGATTTTTTTCTGAAATCCCCTTTAATTTTCACATGTTAACTTGTATTCTGAACTCCTCTAGACTCTTATGTACACTTTCTTTTAAGACCCTGAGTATTTTCTACATTGCCTTGTAGCTCTTTGGGACTGTTATATATCCCTGTAATACACTTATTCATCAACTCTTTATTCATTATTTGATCCCTTGCTTCTTTATCATAAGATCCAGCCCAGTATAGATGCTGAGTGAATCTTTATGAAATAAACATAAGTAAGGTTACTATTGATTCTTTTTAACTTAGATTACATGCCTCAAATAGGAAGAAACTATTTCTATCTCTTGTCGTATTTTTGGTTTATTCTCAAGTATGGCATTGAATACATAATTGACTTAAAATAAGTTGCCTAGCATGGCAGCTTGTTTTAGACACCAATTTGCAAATATTGACTAAATTAAAAACTTGTTCAAAGAATATTTTGTCAAAAATATATTCAGTCTGAAGTCTCTTCCTTGGTTCGTAAATAGCTCATTGTTCTCTGGAATGGTGTGCTCTTGGAGCCAGATATCGAAACTGGAGCCTATGAATTGTGGGATATATTCTGGTGTATTGTTAGAGTCTATTGCTAGTCTGTTGAAATGCACATAGAGAAGGTGTGGCTGGAAATTCTAAAGAAAGTGCTAAACCAAAAGGTGAGGTTGAGAGGATGAACTAGAGAAGAAAGTTTACTGACAATGAAAATTTATGCTGGATTCTAATTCCATACCACAGTTCCATTCACTGCAGTGGGATCTATTTTCACAAGATCACTGAAAGGGCAGAGCTCTGTCCAGTTTTTGCTTTCAACAATGAAGATTGGAATGCATTGCTGTCTGAGATTGATAAAAACCAATTCTTTATTCCTAAGAACTCAGCAGGAAATATTTTCTGAAGTACATGAGTCAGTTAAAATAGAGAGCTACTTGTTCATTTGAAGCTAAGTGTGTCATTTTGTTCATGGATCTGGGGATGGAGTCACATGGGATAACATAAAATCAGGTACTCTTGGATTAATTATATAACTCACTTCTTGGGAATGGGATAGGAAGAAAAGTCCTAAAATAGCTGAGCAGAAAGCAATAAACTTGGCCCAAGGCTAGGATCTACAATAGGAGTCTGAAGAAGTAATATAGCTCTAAAAAGCATAGAAGGTGTAGCTGGGAGGCTGCTTTTCATGAGATGAGGTCATAGAAAATATACCTTTTCTTCTAGCACTGGGGTTACAGTCCCTTGATAGGGACTTCATTGTTAAGGGTTCTATATAATCTTAGAAACTCTCTTTGGAAATATGTGTTTCTGTAATAATAATTAACATCGTTTGAGCCTTTAAATAATGTCTGACAACATAATTAAATAGATTTTTAAAATTTCTCTTATACAGATGAGGAAACTGAAGTTTAATAGGGTACATTGTCTTGACTAAGGTCACACAGCTAACAGGTAAATGGTAGAATACAGATTTTAACTCAGATCTGTATCATTTTGAAGTCCAAGTTCTTATCATAAACTGTCTCCCATCTTTATTAATTTTTACAACCAAAACAACAACAACAAAAAACAAATAAAAAAATTCCTAACTTCCTGCCCATGTAAAAGCTATTAAATCAGTATCTTTAAAAGGTACAAAGAATGCGAATATTTTTTCCCACACATATGTGTGAAAGATAAGCAGGGTGTCTATTTCAGATAACATGAGCAAGTTTAGTATTTATATCATGATGATATTTAATAAGTAATTGTAATAGAGTCAATTGAATTATGAAAGGATTTAAGCAGTGATTGTTTTATCCTTCAAAAATATAAATTACTCTATTAAAACTTAAGAGAAATATCTTTATTTAATTTCTCCATTAAATCTTAAGAAAAAGATTATAGAAGAAAATCAGTTTTTAAAAGGCAATCAATATTTTTGTTTTAAAACCATATTCAACTCAAAAGAAGTAAACTATCCCTTATTACATGTTTTTAATGAATTGTTTGATCATTATGATGTTTTATGTACATAAAGCTCAGCTTATTTTATACACTAAAGAATATATAAAATTAAGGAAGAGAACCTGAATGAAAAAACTCATGTAAATCCTTATTCTGTTATCCCAGGATGTGTGTAGAATGCTCCATGTTCCTTTCATAACAACAACCAAAAATAAAATGAATGCCCATGGGTACCTGAAAATGTGTTATGTTTTTCATTATGGGTTAATTTGGAATTGATTATAGTAAGAAAAACACATACAATTAACTTCTCATTGATAGGTTATAGCATTATCCTGAAGTGTTTTATAATTGCATACTTAAGTAAAAATATCTGGTCCTTGATGGAAATTATTAATGAAACACAAGAATGATCTCATTTTGAATAAAGTCAATTTTAATGAGTTTATAACTACATCTACTACACAGGCACACGTATTTATACACATATACATGTACATACAAACAAAATGCACACTAATAGTTAAGGTGTATATATGAGCATGACCAAACTACTACTACAAAACAAGTGTCTGGATTTTTAATTCCTAAGGCAACACTTATTTATTGTAGTTTTTCAGACACACAGATGTGCAAAAGACAGAAAATTAAGATTACGTAATATCCAAACCCTAAGAGATGACCACTATTAAAATTTTGCTTAAACTAGAGTTCTGGTTTATTTCAACAGAGAGACAAAAAGGCACAATTTAAATCATTATATATTGAATACTAATATAAATAGTACTTTTTTCTTTGTTTTATTTTACACTGGACATATTTTCAGATTAACTCATACTTTGAAACTTAAACTGTGTTAGTTCGGCTCTTTAGTTGTTTTTATTTTAACTAATATAATGCTACAAACACATCAAATGAGATAGATTCTCCTTTTGCAGTGACATTTGGAGAAGGTCCAAGTCCTTCACTCCCAAATTACTTTCTTGTGGTTACTTACAGTTGTCAATATTACCACATCATCACGTCTGATCTCCAGAGTGAAAGCAAGAAAGGAAATTCACTGGCTGATGCTTAGATTGTGAGGCACAATATTAATTTACTGATCTTGGGGATACCAGTGGATATTATCAGGGGAGGTTGATTGAGAAAAGAAGGCTGTAGAAGGTGTTTACATCAAATGACCTCTTCCCCCGATTTCTTATTTCTGCCTAAGCCAAAAGACAAGTGGTGCATACAGATTTCATCTAAGGTGAGCATAATAGAATACAAGTACAGGAAGGTCATTCTTTTCGTTAAATTTACAAAAGCTCTTTTTTTTTTTAAACCATAGCAACAAAAACTTGTTTTATTTTTCCAAATGCAGATAACAGAATTTTGCATGTTTTGCAAATATTGCTTCAAAGCAATATTTCTATATACAGCATCCTCTGTTCTAGTAGCGTGTAAACATTGGTATGTATCCACAGTGCAATGTTAGCTCATCAAGGGTCCACCTTGCAGATACACATTACTTAAACAAAATGATTAGCCAATCCAGAACTGTTTTTGTCAAGGCAATTTTTGTAGGCAGATAGTTTTTCTCAAAAGACAAAAGTTCAATAGTGCACAAGTAGTGGTAACAGTAATGCTTGCAAATAATTTCCAGTGCTGTAACTTGGGATTAATTCAGCTTGACCCAGGAACTGGGGATGGAGCCCCTCAACATGCTTTAAATTAGGGAAGCACACTAAAGTCCTCAGTACTTTGAGAGTCCTCCCTGCTCCCCTGTCCTAGACCTTCCTTCTTCCCGAAGGACAAAAGTAACAATGGATGAAATAGGATTATTTCCTTTATAAGACTTTAAGAGTAAATCCATATAATGGCCAGGTTGAGAAAATTAGTGTAATTCTGTCTCTGCTTCAATCTTTGATGAAAAAAAACAAAACAAAACCAAAACTGACTACCTTAAACTTTACAGCTTTTCCAGATGTGGTAATCAAATATTTTCAAAAAAGAGAAATCAATAATCTATTAATACATCAGTCATCATAACTCACATTTGAAGCTACAGAAAGCCACCCTGTTTCCTCCCTTTTTGAACAAGTGTCACAATTCTTCTGATGAGGCTTATTATCCAAAATGTATATCCATGCACATCCCTTGAAATTTTCTTCCCATACCACAAACACTGCTAGCAGTGGGAACCAGCTTCTGGCACAGGAATTATGTGAGTTTTACTCCAAATGTTAAAGCTGCATGTGTTCCTTCTGATAGGTAAGCTATAGCAAGTCAATTTATACCTGTTCTATAATTCATTTTATACCAAATTGTGACCAATTCACTAGATAGATCATTCCTTGAAACATCTTAGTACAGAAGCCTTAAGGACAACAATCACCTGTGCAAAGGCTCCTTTTTGCATTGAATTTGCAGGGGGTCACTCATTCATTTATTTATTAGTGGTTTTGATTGATATCTTGGTGCCGAGCATTGTAAAAAGCAAAGCAGAAATAATGGTGAACTAAACAGAGAAGGGCTTTGCCTTTATGGAACTTTGAATCTAGTGCAGGATATTCATTCACATTGTCTCACTCCTGTTTATTTAAATCTAAGTGTTATGACAGAACATTTAGAGGGACTGTACCAGTACATAGGTTGGATACAAATGCAATTAAATTTTACCTGTTAAATCTCCCTTCTGGCTAAAGAACACTGTTTTTAAAAAATCAGAACTGTAAGGAGTCTATGTTGAATTGGTGTTTTTGTAGGATTAATTCATGAATTCTCAGTGGGACATATTCATGGACAAAGAAGGGTGGTATAAAAGGATCTTGGCAACAAAATAGCAAGATGAGCCCACTCCCATTCTCCTTAGTTTAGAGGGAAGACTAAGATCAGTAATAACTGCTCCCGCCACTCAGTTTAGGCACAATGATAAGTGAAGAAAATACTTAGAAGGAAATATTGATATGGTTGCAGGAACCTATATTAAAACTCTTGAACTTTAGCTCTCATAATCTTTAAATAAATCCTTTAGGTGGAAAAGATGGTTTTACACAAAGCACAATTTTGTGCTGATTTTTTTCAGGGAAACTTTCACATCCTTATTCCTCAGGCTGTAGATCAGAGAGTTTAACATAGGGATCACAACTGTGTAGAAAACAGAGGCCATTTTGTCCATGTCCCTTGAGTAAATCAAGCTTGACTGGAAATACATGAAAAAGAGTGTACCATGGAATATAGCCACAGCAGTTAACTGGGAGGCACATGTGGAGAATGCTTTCCATCTTCCCTCAGCTGAATTCATTTTAAGGATGGTAGTCATGATATAGCTGTAGGAGAGGAGGACAGTGACAATGCTGCACCCCACAATTCAGCCAATGAAAGTGAACATTACTATCTCATTGATTTTTGTGTCTGAGCAGGAAAGGGCTAGCAAATGTGGGATGTCACAGAAAAAGTGATCCATGACTTTGGAATTACAGAACGACAATCAAAATGTACAACAAGTGTGGATTGCAAACTCCACCAAGCCTACAATGTAGACACCAGCCACTATCTTCTGGGTACAGACTCTCCTGGACATGGCAATTGTATAAAAAGTGGATTACAAATGGCTACATAACAGTCAAAGGCCGTGACAGCCAACATGAGACATTCCACATCTGCAAAGGCCTCCAAAAATATATCTGGATGGCACATACATTTTATGGAATCTTCTTTTGCTCAGATAAGGAATCAGCCAGCATTTTAAGAGAGACAATGGAGGAGTAGCAGACATCACAGAAAGTCAGATTGCTCAGGAAATAATACATGGGTGTGTGAAGACTGGGGTCCATCTTAATCAGTAGAATCATCCCTAGATTGGCAATCACATTTGTGCCGTAAACCAGGAGAAAGAGCACAAAGAGCACCTGCTGCTCATCCTGTCTGCCACAGAATCCTAAGAATATGAAGTTAGTAAAGAAAGTGTAGTTCTCAACAGTCATCATTCAGATCTATGAAATCCCTAGTACTGAAAAAAGGAAATGGAAGCAGAGGGTTAACATAATGTCACTGTCTTAAGAGATTAACTACATGTCCATTCTAATTTTCAGTAATTAAAAAAGGAGTATTTGGATTGCTTGAAGTGAACTGATTCAACTGAAGAAATATCCAATGTAATTCAAATCTATGAAATCATAATGATAATGAAGATATGCCTTCTCTTTCTGTAGCAGTGTACAGTGTTTGCAGCATTTTCATTCAAGTTACATCATATTATTTCCACACCCACTTATGTAGTAGTCATGATAATCTTTACTAAATCAGTCTTATAGATTAAGAACTTGATATCACAAGAGTTCAAGATCATGGTTCTTAAAACAGTTGGTCCTGATAATTCACAGCTTTTGGCAAGAAATTATTTTTTCAATATTGTTGTTGACTCTGTGATAAAGATATTTAGTTAAGTTAGGAGAATAGGTATATTGCAATATTTTTCCTGCCAGATCCTCCAAAATTATGAAGCAAGCAGAGCTATGACATGTTCTTGGATATAGAAATTCTCCTTTCCCCCATTAAACTGTAAGGTTCTATAAACAACCTTGTGTCCCACTCTCGCAGGGATGGACAGAGTATATGACTCAGAATGCATAAAAGAGGAACAGTCTTGTTTGCCAGAGAAGAGGGTGATCTCTATGAGCAATAGGCTGAAGTGAAAGACAGGAATGTTCCAGGGTAACCATGCCTCTCTGAGAAAGTTGCTATTACTCATGGATAATTCTGAGGAACATTTTGGACCTAATCACAAAGATGCTGGTAGCGTGGGTTCAGAGAAGCAAGGAAAGAAGTGTGGTTTACTGTGTGCTCCCGCTGCCCTAGTCAACTAGAGCTTTTGTGATTTTTATTCACAAACACACAAAGGACAAAAAACATCAGAGTCAACTCCCATACATTCAGACAGTGTGGTTTCTGAACTGTGCTCCCCATGCCAAATTGGATAGTTGTTTTGTTACTGTTATTGTATTCTTTGATCCCTATTTGTCTTTGATACCTCTGAAATCTGCCAGCACTTGGTTTAAAAAAAAGTTGATGGCCCTTGGGAAGCCAATGAATTTTAGGTCTTACTGTTATATTTTACCCAAACTGATTAGATTATATATCATTACACACCTGTATGCTTTCTTTCTGCAGAAACATAAAAACAGTGGAGTTTGAAAGTTAGATAAAGAACAAAAAAGTTTCTCATCTCCATAATGATCTAGAGATCAAAGTACAAATCTCCTTTTTCCTAAAAGATCTATCCCTGTAGACACACTTTTAAAAATTACATTTCCAAAAAAAAGGGAAGAAAAATAACATTTCCTTTATTGAAAAATAACATTTTAAATATATATATATGTACCCACAAGAGATTCAGAATAATAATAACTATCCTGACTATGTTCCCAATCACTGCTTGCATTGTGTTGTATATTGATATATGTAAATAAAATGAAATTTTTTATATAAAGTTCCATACCCTCTTTTGGTTTTATAACATGATTTTAGTAGGAAGGGGAAAAAAATAAAGAAACCTAAAAGATAAATCAGAAAAACAGCAAAAATTGTTAGTACCTGCTCCAGAACTAGTGACTTATTTCTTGGGCACAGCTCTATCTGCATGAGTGCATAGCATTGTCTTCTGAATGATATAGACTATATAACTATCACTATGTTTGGTCTCTCTGGAATAAGTAGCAGATATAATCATAGAGTTTATTCATCTGATATTCTATATAGGTAGGACAATTTAGACACAAATACAGACTTTTTCTTCCCATTTTGTTTTAATTCCATCATATACATTAAAAACTCATGCACATCCATGAGCACACAGATGCACACACACACTCAAATACATTCACAAAATAATGATTTTTATATAGCCAACATTAACCATAATGACACTTCCTAAGAATAACCAGCTCTTGTTGAAAAAACTCTCATATTTTAAATTTTTGAAACAAAAATGTCAGAAGATACATACTTAATATGTAAATACATATCATGAACAGATGTATTCTTTTCTATATACA
>JAQZBX010114305.1:0-10027 GCA_029593785.1 Cabassous unicinctus
TATATTTGTTTTTACCCATGAGAGAATGTTCTCATTTTTCTTCTAACCACAGTCCATCTTCCACCATTGCATTCTCTGTGTTGTTCAGTCCCATGTTTTATACAATCCACTAAAAGTGTACCATCAGTGGCTATCATTTTCATCACAGTGTTGTTCTGTCATCACCTCAGTCAATTTTAAATCATTTTCATGACTCCAAAAGGAAAAAGAAGAGGATTCTTATATTTACACTATTAATCACAATCTTCATCCACCACCAAAATCACTGTTATATATTCTTTAGATTATTCACTAGTTTCCTTTCAATTGGCATTTACATCCACAGACTACCCCTTTCAGCAACAATCACTTTTATAAATCAGCCGTGTTAGTTATATTCACAATAATTTGTTACTATCTACTCAATTCATTTCCACACTTTTATAATTAACCTTATTTATAATACTACATACATTAATCATCAGCTCACATTCTCAGGCCACATTAAATTTCCTAGTAATGTATACTCTAGAGTTTACCTCTGTGAATTTGCTCATAGTATTTATTTACTGTCATTGACACCATACATTATTTGTCCTCTTGCATTTGACTTATTTCAAGCAACATAATATCATTTCAGTTCATCCATGTTGTCATATGCATTCTGATTTCATTTCTTCTTACAGCTGAATAGTATTCCTTTGTATATATATCTAGCACATTTTGCTTATCCATTCATCCATTGATGAACACTTGGGCTGGTTCCATATTTTAGCAATTGTGAATAATGGTGCTATGAACATTGGTGGGCAAGTGTTAATTCGCGTCTCCTTGCTTTCAGTTCCTTTCAATATATTCCTAATAACAGAATTGCTGAATTATACAGCAGTTCTATATTCTGCTTCTTGAGATACTGCCAGACTGTTTTCCACAGATGCTGAGCCATTCTGCATTCTCACCAACAATGAAGGAGTGTTCCTGTTTCTCCACATCCTTTCTGTTTTGTTTTTTTTTAAATAATTTTTATTGATACCTATTAATGAAGCATACAATTCATCCAAAGTGTATGATCAATATTATTTGATGTAATCACATAGCATTCATCATTTCATCATTTCAATCATTATTAGAGCATTTTCATTATTTCAATAACAATAATAATAAACAGAAAAACAGACAAACAAGACAATTCTTCACCTCTCTATCTCTCCATGTTTCCCCTGCTGTACATAGCTGCCATTTCTGGCTATTCTTGCACAGGCTTTCCCTCATATATTAAATAGTTTTATTGAGATTTATCCATATACCATATGATCTATTGAAAGTGTATAATCAATGACTTTTAGTATAATCACAATGCTGTACATTCATCAAAACAAAAAATTCTAGGACAATTTCATTATTCCAAAAAGAAAAACTCCACACCACTTAACATTCCTTCCCCAACCTTACATAAAAACTAATCTAATTTTATCTTTATAAATTGATTTATATTTACATTTTAAATAAATGGAATCATACAAAATGCAGCATTTTGTGTCTGGTTTCTTTCACTTAGCATAACATTTTTTGTCTGATAGGAACATTTTGTACTATTAGTATACATTTATTAAGCATCAAAGAAAAGTGATCTTATATGTGCAATTTTAGTAATATTCATATTTCATATGTGGTTTTACTATGATATGCAGTTCCATGCCACATTTTTTAGCTTTCCTTTTAGTAACATACATGACCTTAGACTTTCCTGTTGAACCACTTTCCTGCCTACATAATAGTATTAATATCTTTTAAAGTGTTTTTATCAAGAAAAGATGCTAGATTTTGTTGAATGTCTAGTTGCAAACATGATGTTGGGATTTCACCTTTTCTTTTCATTTCCAAAGATAAACACACATCCTTTTTACCAATTCTGCACAAGTTAACCCCCAGCTTTCCACTTTCTAAACTCATTCTATTTTCTGGTGACCCATATTCAAGTTAGTAACTCTATGAGATTACACAATATATTTAGTTCATAGCACAATCATACAGAATTTGTCCTTTTGTGTCTGGCTTGCTTCATTCAACTTCAAGTCCTCCAGGTTCATGAATGTTGTCATATGCTTCACAATTTCACTTCTACTCTTGCTGCATAATATTCTATTGTGTGAATGCACCACATTTCTTTTATCCATTCATCAGTGGATGGATACCTAGATTGTTTCCAACCTTTGGCAATTGTAAATAACACCTCAATGAACATTGGTGTGCAGATGACTGTTTGTGTCACTGCTCTCAGTTCTGGTTATATATCCAGTACTTGTATTGCTGGAACCACCAAACAGTCCTCCACAGTGGCTGTACCATTCTACATTCCCATCCTCACTAAATAAGTGTTCCTATCTCTCCACATCCTCTCCAACACTTGCAGTTCTCTGTGATTTTAATAGTCACCATTCTGATAATTGTGAAATAATATCTCATAGTTTTGATTTCCATTTCCCTAATAGCTATTGTAGCTGAACATTTTTTCATGTGTTTCTCTGTCATTTGTATTTCTTCTTTGGACAAATGTCTATTCATGTATTTTGTCCATTTTTAAAATTGGGTCGTTTGTCTTTTTATTGTTGAGTTGTAGCATCTCTTTATATATCATAAATATTAAACCCTTATCAGACATGTTATTTATTTTCTCCCATTGAGTCAGCTGCCCTTTCACCCTTTTGACAAAATCCTGTGAGGTGCAAATGTGTTTAATTTTGAGGAGGTCTCATTTATCTATTTTTCTCTCTTGTTTTGTGTGCTTTGGGCATAAGGTCCAAGAAACTACCACCTACCTCAAGGTCTTTAAGATGTTTTTCTACATTTTCTTCTAGTAGTTTTATTGTCCTGGCTTTTATATTTAGGTATTTGATCCATTTTGCATTGAAACTTGAAAGAGATTGAGATATGGGTCCTATTTATTCTTTTGGTTATGGATATTCAGTTCTCCCAGCACCATTTGTTGAAGAGAATGTTTTTTCCCATCAACATTGACTTGGTAGGTTTGTCAAAAAACAGTTGACTGTTAAGGCCAGGGTTTATTTCTGAACTCTCAATTATTTCACTGATTGATGTGTCTGTCTTTATGCCAATACCATGCTGTTTTGACCACTGTAGCTTTGTAATATGTTTCAAGGTCAGGTATTGAGTTTCCTCCAACATCACTTTTCATTTTTAGATTGTTTTTGGCTATTCAGGTGCACTTTCCCTTCCAGATACACTTGATAATTTCCTTTTCTATTTCTGTGAAGTACACTGGTGGAATTTTTATTGGTATTGAATTGAATCAATAAATCTATGTGGGTAGGATTGAGATCTTTACAATATTTAGTTTTCCAATCCATGAACATGGAATGTCTTTCCATTTGTTTAGGTTTTCAATGAATTCTTTTAATATTGTTCTGTAGTTTTCTACATATAGGTCCTGTACTTCTTTGGTTAAATTGATTCCTAGGAATTTGAGTCTTTTTGTTGCTATTGTAAATAGAATTTTCCCCCTGATTTCCTCCTCAGATTTTGCAATACTGAATTACAGAAACATTACTGATTTTTACATGTTGTTCTTATATACTGCCACTTCGTTGAACTCATTCATTAGCTCAAGTAACTTTGTCATAGACATTTCAGAGATTTCTAAATATAGGATCATGTCATTCACAAATATTGAGAGTTTTTACTTCCTCTTTTCCTGTCTGGATGCCTTTTTTTTCCCTTGTCTAATTGCTTTAGCTAAGACTTCTAGCACAATGTTGAATAACAATGAAGACTGTAGGCATCCTTGTCTTGTGCCTGATCTTAAAGTGAAAGCTTCCAACATACCCCCATTGAGAAAGATGTTGGCTGTGGGTTTTACATACATGGCTTTTATCATATTGAGGAATTTTCCTTCTATTCCTATCTTTTGAAATGTTTTAATCAAGAAAGGATACTGGATTTTGTCAAATACTTTTCTACAAGAATTGAGATGATCATGTGTTTTCTTTCCTTCAATTTGTTAAAGTTGTGTATTACATTGATTGATTTTCTTACGTTGAATCACTCTTGCATACAGGAATAAATCCCACTTGATCATGATGTATAATTATTTTGATATGCAATTAGATTCTATTTGCATGTATTTTGTTGAGAGTTTTTTCATCTATGTTCATTAAAGAGATTGGTCTGTAATTTTTCTTGTAGTGTCTTTACCTGGTCTTGGTATTAAGGTGATGTTGGCTTCATAAAATTTGTTGGGTAATTTTCCCTCTTCTTCAATTTTTTGAAGAGTTTAAACAGGATTGGTATTGATCCTTCTTTAAATTCTTGATAGAATTCACCTATGAAGCCATCTGGTCCTAGACTTCTTTGATAGGAGATTTTTGATGAAAGATTCAATCTTTTGAAATGTGATTGGTTTGTTACGTTCTTGTATTTCTTGTATGTGCATTTCTAGGAATTTGTCCATTTCATCTAGATTGTCTAGTTTGTTGGCATACAGTTTCTCATAATATCCTCTTATGATCCTTTTTATTTCTGTGGGGTCAGTCATAACTTCACCTTTTCATTGCTGATTTTATTTCTTTGCATCATCTCTCTCTCTCTTTTATTGATCTTCTCAAAGAACCAGCTTTTTGTTTTGTTGATTTTTTCTACCTTTTTTTCTCAATTTTCGTTTACTTCTGCTCTAATCTTTATTATTTCTTTCCTTCTGCTTCCTTTGGGAATGGTTTGCTCTTCTTTTTCTAGTGAGATCTTTCTTGTTCAGTGAGATCTTTGATATTAGCTCTTCTTTCATAATATAGGTGTTTAGGGCTATAAATTTCCCTCTCAAGACTGTTTTTACCGTAAGATTTAATAAGCTGTGTTCTCATTTTCATTCATCTCAATATATTTACTGATTTCACTTGCAAATTCTTCTTTGACCCACTGATTATTTAAGAGTGTGTTGTTTAGCCTCCATACATTTGCAAATTTACCTCAATCCTGTTTATTAGTGATATACCATTTCCCTCCATTATGATCTGAGAAGGTGCTTTGTATAATTTTAATCTTTTTATATTTATTCTGAGCTGCATTGTGACCAAACATGTGGTCTATCTTGGAGAAAGGTCCACAAGCACTTGAGAATAATGTCTAACCCACTGAGTTTGGGTGCAATGTTCTATATATGTCTCTTAGGTCTAGCTCATTTATCATATTGTTCAAGTTTTTATTTCCTTGTTGATCTGTCTAGTTGTTTTGTTTAATGATGTGAGTGGTGTGTTGAAGGCTCCAACTATTGTTGTAGAGATGTCTATTTCTCCCTTCAGTTTTGCCAGAGTTTGCTTCATGTATTTTGGGGTATGCTGGTTAAGTGCATATAAATGAATGATTATTATTTCTTCCTAATGGATTTTCCCTTTTATTAATATATAATGGCCTTCTGTATCTCATAACTTTTTTGCATTTAAAGTCTGTTTTGTCTTATATTAGTGCAGCTGCTCCTATTCATTTTGGTTATAATTTGTGTGAGGTATAATTTTCCAACCTTACATTTTCAGCTGGTTTGTATCACTGGGTTTAAGATGAGTATTTTGTAAGAAACATATGGATGGCTCATTTTTTAATCCACTTTGTCAGCCTGTATCTTTTGATTGGGGAGTTTAATCCATTTACATCCAATGATATAACTGTAAGTGCATTATTTACTTCCATCATTTCATTCTTTGGTTTTCATATGTCATATCTTGTTTTTGTTTGTGTTTTAACTCATTTGGTTACCCTTTCTGCTATTCTTTCCTCTATACTCGCTTTCAAGCCTCTTATTCCTGCTTTTTACTTTCAGGTTGTAAGGCTTCCTTTAATATTTCCTGTAATGGTGGACTGTTTTTTACAAACTTTCTTAGTTTCTGTTTGTTTGTGAATGTTTTAAAGTCATATTTGACAGACTATTTTGCGGATAAAGAATTCTTGGCTGGATATTCTTCTCTTTAAGTATCTTAATTATATCATATCACTGTCTTCTTGCCATCATGATTCTGATGAGAAATCCACACGAAGTCTTACTGGGCATCCCTTTTATGTGATGGTTTGCTTTTCCTTGCTGCTTTCAGAATTCTCTCTTCATCCTTGACGTTTGACATTCTCCATAGTATATATCCTGGCATATGTTTATTAACATTTATTCTGATTGGAATACACTGCACTTCTTGTTCATGTAATTTCATTTCTTTCATAAGAGTGGGAAATTTTCAGCTATTATTCCCTCAAATACTCTTTCTGCCCTTTTTCCCTTATCTTATATTCTGGAACTCCCATGATGCATAGGTTGTTGTGCTTTGTGTTATCACTCAGCTCCCTGTACACCTGCTCTACTTTTTCCATTATTTTCTCTTTGTTGTTTACTCTCTTCAATTTAAGTTTTTCTGTCTTCTGAATCACTTATACTTTCTTCTGTCATTTCAAGTCCCCTGTTCTATGCCTATAATGTGTTTTTTATCTCACCTATTGTGTCTTTCATTCCCATGAGCTTTGTCACTTATTTATTCAGGTTTTCAAAATCTTATTTGTGCTTGTTCTGTGTCTTCTTGATGTTCATTTTACCTCTTTAGCCATATTGCATTTCAACTTATTAATTTGATTTTGGAAATTTGTGTGCATCTCATTTGATTAGTTGTCTCAAATCCTGCATCTCTCCTGTGGCTTTGCATATTCCATTCTTGGGCCATTTCTTCCATTTTCTTAATATGTCTTATAATTTCTTACTGATGTCTAAGCTTCTGATTAGGGTGGTGAGTGTACTCAGAAATCCAATTTCTCTCTTATTTATATGGTTTTAGTGACAGGAGAATTTGTGTTACTGCTATTCTTTAATTCTTGGTTCAACCTGTTCTAGGTCTTTAGGATGTTCTGGTTAGTTGCTCAAATATGGGCCCTAGACCCAATAATTGATTATTGACCCACTTCCCAAGGTCTTGCGGAGGGGTCTGTAAAGGTTAGCAAAAGCCTTTCTTACTTATTTACATTTTATTTCCTCATGTGCACTTCTTTGTTCTACCAGGAAATGATGCTCTTTGGCAGTCCTCTCAGATCAATACCTGGTCAGAGTGTCTTTCCTGCAACATGAACCAGATCAATGTGGCAGAGGTTCTTACCTGGAGGTTAAGAGCTTCATAATTCAAGCTTTCTCAGAGGCAGTTCTCCAACCTTTGCTGGCTGGCCCCTCTCTTTTCCTGGGTAGGAAGTAATTCCACTTCCTTCTACATCCTCAACATCTAGTCCTGGTAAGTAAAGAGAGAGATTGGGAAGGTTGTATCTCTTTAGTCCTTTGCTGGTTACCAAGACAAACAATCATGTGGCCCCACCTGGCCTGGAAAGGCTCATGTGACACCACAGACCAGTTTCATGGTCAGCTGAGTCAGCCTTAGTCTGTATCTCTCACTCTCCCCTTTCCTGGGGAAGTGGATCCCAGAGGCCCCCTTTGTCTGTAGCTGCCAGCCTCAAGTTCTGAGAATTCAAAAGTGTCTATTGTGGGGGGGAGAATGATGGCATTTGCAGCTGCAGCTTTTAACTCACAGTTTCGCCATCATGATTCTTTTCCTTTGTCCTTTCCTCTGGGCAGTGTCTAGACTTCCTCTGTTGTTCTAAACCCTAGAAGATTTTTTTTTCAGGCTGTTTCTGTCAGCAATTTAACTATTTTTTTCTGGGAGAAAAGAAAGTCCTGTATCTTTCTAATTTACCATCTTCCTGGAAGTCTCTCTTTGAAAAATTATGGCCATTTTATAAGATGTGAAATGATACTACATTGTAGTTTTGATCTGGATTTCCCTAGTAGCTAGTGATATTGAACATTTTTTCATATGCTTTTTTGGCCATTTGTATATCCTATTTGAGAAATGTCTATACAAGTCTTTTACCCATTTATTAATTAAGTTGCTTGTATTTTCAACTTTGAGCTGTATGAACTCTTTACATAACACGTATATCAAACCCTTATAAGATATGTGATTTCCAAATACATTCTGCCATTGAGTAGGCTGCCTTTTCACTTTCTTAACAGTCTTTTGAAGAAAAATAGTTTACTTTGAGGAGGTCACATTTAACTATTTTTTCTTTTGCTGCTCATGCTTTTGGTGTAAGACTTAAGAAAGTTTCATCTACCACAAGATATTTTTTTTAACAAATCAGTTTTATTGATACATATTAATAAAGCATAAATCCATGCAAAGTGGACAATCAGTGGTATTCAGTGTAATCACATATTTATGCATTTATCACTTCAATCATTCTTAGAGCACTTTCATTATTCCAATAACAATAATAAACAAAAAACAAAAAAGCAAACAAAACGTATCACCTCTCAATATCTCTGTGCTTCCCCTGCTGTACATAGCTGCTATGCTTTTTCTTTCACTCCAGTATACTTGTATTTATATTTTGTGAAAAACATCTTACATATGCAATATCACCCATATTCATGGTTTACATGAGGTTTTACTATCATATAAAATATTACGTTACAGTTCTTAGTTTTCCTTCTAGTAATATGCATGACATTAGACTTTCCCTTTCAACCACCCTCATATCTATATAATAGCAGTTTTAGTTACAAACACCCTGACAGGCTTTAACCATTTCTATTCATTTTGAAGGAGTTAAAAAGAACTTTTGTTACCAATTCTGCACAGCTTAGCCCTTAGCTTTCCTTTCTCTACCCTCCTTCTAATTTCTGGTGACCCATATTCTAAATTTTAACTCCATGAGTTTACACAATATGTTTGTAAATATAATAGTGCAATTATACAGTATTTGTCTTTTCTTCCTGGTTTGCTTCACTCAATATAATGTCCTCCAGTTTCATTGATGTTGTCATATGTATCACAACTTCATTTCTTACCGCTGCATAATATTCCATTGAGTGTATACACCACAATTTGTTTATCAGTTCATCAGTTGACGGACATAGGTTGTTTCCAACTTTTGGCAACTGTGAATAATGCTGCTCTGAAAATTGGTGTGCAGATCATGTCTCTGCTCTCAGTTCTCCTAGATATATACCTAGTAATGGCATTGCCAGGTCACATGGCAAGTCTATATTCAACTTCCTTAGGAAGTGCCAAACAGTCCTCCACAGTGGCTGTACCATTTACATTCTCAGAAAGACTGAATAAGCATTCCTATCTACATCCTCTACAACATTTATAATTTTCTGACTTTTTAACAGTGATCCACTTAATAGGTATGGAATGATATGTTATTGTAATTTTGATTTGCATTTTTCTAATCACAAGTGATGTTGAACATTTTTTTATGTGTTGCTTTGACATTTTTTAATCTTCTTTTTATTTTCTCTCAGGTCTTTTAGCCATTTTTTAATCAGGTACTTTGTTTTTTTATCTTTGAGTTGTATGCTTTCATTGTATATCATGGATATTAAACCCTTTTCAGATATGTGATTGCCAAATATTTTCTCCCATTGAGTCAGCATCTTTTTCACCCTTTGGACAAAGTCTTTGGAGGTGTAAAAGTGTTGAATTTTAAGAAGGTCACATTCATCTATTTTTCTTTTGTTGCTAGTGCTTTGGGTGTAATGTTTAAGAATCTACCACTTACAAGATCTTGAAGATATTTTCCTACATTTTCTTCTAGGAGTTTTGGAGATTTTGCTTTTATATTTATGTCCCAGGTACATTTTGAGTTAATTTTTGTATAAAGTGTAATATAGTAGTCTTCTGTCTTTCTTTTGGATATGAATATCCTGTTCTGCCAGCACCATTTCTTGAATAGACTGTTCTGACCCAGCTGTGAGGACTTGACCACTTTGTCAAAAATCACTTGACTGTAGATGTGAAGGTATATTTCTGAGTTCTTAATTCAGTTTCATTGGTTAACATGTCTGTCTTTATTCCAGTATCATGCTGTTTTTACAACTGTAGTTAAGTAATAGGCTTTAAAGTCCTTAAGTGACAGTCCTACAACTTCATTCTTGTTTTTAGAATTTTTGGCTATTTGGGCCCCCTTAGCTTTCTAAATAAATTTGATAATTGTTTTTTCAAATTTGCAAAAG
>JAQZBX010114306.1:0-10053 GCA_029593785.1 Cabassous unicinctus
GGGCGAGCCGGGCGGAGGCCCAGCGAACAGGCAGTCGCAGCGCGACCTGACTCTGCACGCGGCCTGGCTGTGCTTCTGGCTCCTCTAGGCTGACAGTCTGTCCCTCGACAACTGTGGGACCCCGCCCCTGGCCCCAGGGAAGTGCAGAGGGCGCCACGGGCCCAGAGAGAAGCAGCTCCCCGCGCAAGGCCCCGGCCGCCTTACAGGCGCTGACCCCGCCACTCTGTCCCTGGCGGGAGCTCCACGGCACCCTTTCCACCCTCCCTCCGAAAGCACCCTGCGCCCCCTGCCGCCAGGCTTCTCCTTCCCGGCCCCTCCAGCCCCAGCCCCCCCAGCCTGCTCTCACCAGCAGCTTCCCCGAGGTGCCCCCCCCAGCCTGCTCTCACCAGCAGCTTCCCCGAGGTGCCCCTCCCCAGCCCGAGGTGCCGCAGGCGGCCCCAGCTAAGCACAAGGACCAAGGCGGGCAGGACAGGCCTCTGCAGGCCCCGGGATGCCAGCGAGCGCCCGGAGGTCTCCCTGCTGAGGCTCATCACCGCGGCGACCTGAGCCGGGCACAGCTGAGCCTCGCCACGCGGCTCATGCACCTGGGGGCCCTCTAGGCCGCCCTGAAGCCCTGCTCTGCCCCCCCAAGGCACAGTCCCCAGTGGCCGCCCCTGCCTGGGCCTCTCAGCCGCAGAGCAGTCTTCTGACCACGCCCTGCTGTGCACACCTGGCTGCACACACCTGCGGGTGCAGACCTCAGCCAGCCGCGTCCCCACCTGGCACGGTGGCGGCGCCTTGGCCAAGCGCACTGGGACTGGCAGCGCCTCCGCCTCCCAGCTCAAAACGTGCTCACCCATCCCTCCGGAGGGCATGGGCCTCCCCCCGCGGGTCACAGAGGATTCCTGGGCGCCGGCCATCTAGGGTTCCCCGCTCCTCCTCAGGTCATGTGAGCTGGGGCTGAGGACATGCCAAGTGCCGGCTGACGGGACGGGGAAGGCCCAGGGCAGTGCGTGCACGCGTGGGGGCTGGGCGGGGAGGCAGCCCTGAACAGGAGCGCCCTCCACTAGGTAAGTTCCAGCAAAACCGCGGGTGGTCACAGCCTCTACTGGCCTGGAAACCCCCAAGCGAGATGAAACGTCTAGCTGCCTACTAAGATGGCGTGAGCGTGCGTTTTTCAACTAGAGGGGTGACAGGTTTACAGGAAAGTCGGCACAAAACAGGCCTTCCATACCCCCCCATCAACACCTCGCTTTAGACGTGGGGCATCTGTGCAGTCTCAGTGAGGAAGCACGCCAGGAGCCGAGGCGCCAGAAGCCGGGCCTCTCGGGCTCTCTTCTCCCTCTCCTTCCACCGTGGCCCTCGTGGAGCTGCCGCGCAAACGCACACTGAGCACGTGATGGCTTTCACTGAGCAAGCAGCTGATGAGAGGCGGGAGAAACCGATGCTAGGCAGGAGGAGAGTTCAGCATCGAGCAGGGTCGTCGTGTGCAAACCCAAAGACTGAAGGGTGCGGAATACAAGAGAAAAAGCAGATCATGCCCAAAGGAAAACGCAGGTGGTCCAACGAGACGAGTCAAACCAGGCGCAAAGTCCGCAGGCCGGAGCGCCCCACCACAGCCTGCTAAACGAGAAAAGCAGAGGCTCGGCACGTGGGAAAAGGTAGAACCAGGTACCGAGTGCTGCTGGGGCCAGGTCCCCAGGGTCTGTACCAGTTGCTAGAGCAGGGACAGGGTTTCCCTCCAGTAAAGGCTGCGGTGCAAAAAGCGATTCCTGGGTGCAAAATTGCCACCAAAAAAAGTGTTTTCCAAATTGATCAGGAGGCCCACCTGCCTGAGGTTACAGCTGGGGGTGTTGAGAGCTACAGTGGAGACGGTAAAATAAAGGTTTCCAATGCCCTAGAAAGCCGGCTGCGTCTCCTAGCCCAGCAGAAGATGCCAGAAGTACGGGAGCCTTGTTCGCTGCGAATGCCAGCAGGAAGTTTGGACTAAGGCTTTGGGAAGCGGAGTTCATTCCACTCTCTACTGCTATGACAGGGAGGGTTCTGGTATCTGAAGGACCGAGATGATCCACGTAACCTCCCCTTTGCTTCTGCACTTATCAGTGGATACCCTTCCATAGCTAACACCCTTGGCTTGTTAACAGGGGGAGGAAGTTTCACTCAAAACGAGCAGGACCCTGCCGCTAGTTCACTTACAATAGCGACATCTCTCAGTGGGTTCTGCAGAGGGAAGGGATCGGATGGTGCGGGCCTGAGCTTCCCCGCAGCTTCGGCTCTTCTCCAGCTCTTGCAGTCTTGCCTGGAGAGTGACGTGTCCCGTGTTCTCTGACCCTGAGTCTAAACTCACGTGGGCCAAGCATTCCTTCCAGCTGCAGTAGCCTCACTGCTACCTGCTTCAGCCTACAAGTTTTCCTTATCTGTAATGTGGTGTAAAATCTAAGCCATGAAAATGCTTTGTTTATTAAAACAAAAGATTTATGTGGGAGAAAAAACAAAAGCTGGGCCTCTTGCACCAAACAGTTAGCCAGGTTGTGAGCGCAAAGGAAAAGTTCTTGAAGGAAATTAAAAGTGCTGCTCCAGTGAACACATGAATGATAAGGGAGCAAACAGCCTATTGCTGATACGGAGAAGGTTTCAGTGGTCTGGACAGAAGATCAAACCAGCCACAGCTCTCCCTCAAGCAAAGCCTAATCCAGAGCAAGGCCCGACTCTCTTCAATGCCGTGAAGGCTGAGAGGCGAGGAAGCTGCCGATGGAAAGTGTGACGCGAGCAGAGGCTGTTCAGGAGGTTAAGGAAAGACACCGTCTCCATAACATAAAGGCACAAGGTGAAGCCGCAAGAGCTGATGCAGGAGCTGCAGCAAGTGACCCAGGAGAGCTGGCTGAGATCACGGAGAGGGCGGCTGCACTAACAGCAGATTTTCAGTGTAGACGAAACAGCCTTCTCTCGGGAGGAGGTGCCGTCTAGGACTCTCACAGCCAGAGAGGGGAGTCTCCCTGGCTTCAGAGCTTCAGGACAGGTGACTCTCTTGTTCGGGGCTAATGCAGCTGCTGGCTCGAAGCTGGAGCCAAGGCCCATCTCCATCCCGAAAGCCCCAGGCCTTAAGGATGATGCCGAGTCCCCTCTGCCTGTGCCCTGTCGATGGAACTGCAGAGCCTGGAGGGAGCACAGCGGCTTACAGCACGGGCGACTCTACGTACAGACCCCTTTCCCCACAGGCCTCGATTTGTCCATAACTCACTTCCTGGGACACATCCCGACACACAGGTACTGCCCAGCGTGCCTCAGCCGCCTGCAGGGATTCCCAAGGTTCCCTACGAGATGCTGGCTTCTCCCTGGGCATGTCACAGACAGGTGGGCACTCTAACCAAGGGTTAAAAATTAACAAATAATTATATTATAAAATAGCAATGGGTTAATACCTGAAATTACTGACACTAGCTGAGTGGTCTCACCCCAGCTTATGGCTACACTAGGCTTAACCTCAGCCTTGTGTGTGCTCACTGTATTAGTCAGCCACAGGGTGCCGATGCAAAGCACCAGAACTCTGTCGGCTTTTATAAGGGGTATT
Source organism: Cabassous unicinctus (assembly GCA_029593785.1). Taxonomy (NCBI): domain Eukaryota; kingdom Metazoa; phylum Chordata; class Mammalia; order Cingulata; family Chlamyphoridae; genus Cabassous; species Cabassous unicinctus. The sequence continues at coordinate 3,551 of JAQZBX010114306.1, forward strand.
TATTTGGGGTAGAATTTACAGTCACAAGGCCCTGAAGAGTCCAGTTCGAGGTCACTTCCTCACCAAAGTCTTTCCACGCGTTGAAGCAAGATGGCGGGCAACGTCTGCAAGGGCTCAGCCTTCCTCTTCCTCTTAAGGCTCCGTGGGCCCAGCTTCTTCCAATATCAGCCATAGGCTGGCATAGGGCTCGTCTCTCTTCCCAGGGCCCGTTTCTTTCTGGGCTCAGCTGCTCTGCTCTCTTCACAAGGTCATCTGTAAACTATCAGGTGAATGGCTCATCTCTTCCCGGGCCTCTTCCTCTGTGTATCTTCTCTGTGTATCTCCTGTGTTCTCCTTGAGTGTCTGTTTATATAGCCCACCAAGGGGGCAGGGACTCAAGCCCGCATGCCCTAATGACAAGGTCAAATCACAGCCCTAATCTTAATAAAATCAAGTAAATGTAAAACCTTTGAATTTAATACAATCAAAGAGTATCACACCCAGAGGAACAGACCAGTTTACAAACATAATCAATATCTTTTTGGAATTCATAAATAATCTCAAACTGCCACCCTTACCTTTGTGATGGCAATTCTAGATTGACCTTAGGCTTGTTTATGGATGAGGTCACCCACACTATTGGGATGGTAACTACTCCACTGACCTCTGTTTAATATGCATGGGAAAAGGCCTTCTTTTTTTTTTTTTTTTAAGATTTTATTTATTTATTTATCCCCCCTGCTGCTTGTGCTCGCTGTGTCCATCTGCTGTGCGTTTTTCTGTGTGTGCTTGTCTCCCTTTGTTGGGTCGTCCGGCTGCGTCAGCTCACCGCGCCGCGCGGGCTGGCTCGCCTTCACCAGGAGGCCCCGGGAAGCGAACCCGGGTCCCCCATACGGTAAACGGGAGCCCTATCGACTGAGCCGCATCCGCTTCCCGGAAAAGGCCTTCTGCCTGATCTTTGTTCTGCACACCCATCCCAAAGCCTTGTGACCGATCCTGGTCTGCTCCCGCACCCTGTTCAGCCCCTTAATGTGTATTAACGAAGGAACCTATGTCCAGCTCTACCCCCATTATTCATTAGCACCCCGATGTTATAAAATACTAGAATTTCTGCAGCTTAGGGAGGCAGTTTTAGGCCTTTGCTTGTGCAACCAAATAAACCTGTTCTCTCTTTGAAACCCCATGTCTCAGGAATTGGCTTTAAAGACGCATTGGGAGAAAAGAACCCACTTTTGCTTGGTATCAATCTGGCAACCCTGGCAGGACTAAGGGCAAAGGGGTCCCTGAAGGACCCCAAATGCCCAAGGTTCTGAGGCCCCAGCAAGGGAGGCAGCATGGTAGCGGAGCTTCCTACGGCCGCTAGACCCTCGTGGTCTAAAAGCTCGACAAGCGGGTTTCTCCTATCTCGCTGGCGCTCCAGGCCCTAAAGGTGCTTTGAAGCTCAGAGAGAAACAGTTCCTGCCCTGAGTCCAGGTATTTGAGTGGATGAGTGGATCACCAAGTGGAAGCAAATCGGGAAGTGAGTCTAGTCAAGCGAGACCCCTCACACTCCTTCCACAACGATTCCCTTTGCTCTGCGATTGTACTAGATTCAGCTGAGGTGTCTTTGATTGCGTTATGTTAAGAGCAGGGCTTTGATTGACCACATCAATGGGGTGCACCTCAGTTTAAGCCCCTGCCCCCCTGGTGAGCTATATAAACGGACACTCAATCAAGAAGACACACAGAAGACGACACGGAAGAGGAGAGAACTTGGTCATTTCGATCCTGCCACGTGACAGAAAGGAGAAGGCTCAGACAGCTGAAGCCCTGGGAAGAGACGAGCCCTCTGCCAGCCTACAGCTGAGAGCAGAAGAAGCTGGGCCCACGGAGCTTAAAGAGGAAGGAGGGAGACCAGGCAGAGGTCGCCCGCCATCGTGCTTCAACACGTGGCGACAGACTTTGGTGAGGAAGTGGCCTTGACCTGGACTCCTTAGGGCCTCGTGACTGAGCTTCCACCCCAAACACCCTGTATAACAGCAGCAGAGCTCTGGTGCTCTGCATCGGCGCCCCTGGCTGACTGATGCAGGGCGCCGATGCAGAGCACCAGAGCTCCGCTGGCTTTCATACGGGGTGTTTACTTGGGGTGGAAGCTCAGTCACGAGGCCCTGAAGAGCCCAGCTCAGCACCATAAGGGGTACTTTCTCACCCAGCCTGTTGCCACATCACTCTCCCTTCAACAAATAATTTTGATGGGTGTGAAAAAGAGTTTCTGACTGTAACCCACGCAAACTAAAATATTCTTTTAAATGTAGAAAAGCAGTGAGAGCTAAGGAAGGCCTAAGTGGGATTACGGGTCCAGTGACCACTTTGAAGGCTTTTGTTTGCTCTCAAGAAAGACAAGATGATTTTAGGGCTTCTGCTCTCAGCCTCATCGGCAGTCGGGTTTTTTTTTGTTGTTGTTGTTGTTTTTCCCTAAATGCCAGTTTTGTGAGAAAACATGGCAGTTCTTTTTAATTTGCATTCTTTTAGATCTTTTCTTGAGCCTTTCATGTTTAACCAATTTGTATTTCTTTTGTGAATTACCTTTTCAGGTTACTTCCCCTTCCTTTGCTTTTTCCTCTTGGAGCATTTGTCTTTTTCCTAAGGGGTTTTAAATCATCTTTTTAATAGAAAGGATGTTAATTCTGTTAACAAAAATTTATTTCAATACAATCAAAAGGCATGCTATGCTGCCTTATGTTGCAGGCTTAAGGGTATTGTCTTTTTTATTCCTTCATTTAGTTTACCTAAAGCAGGAAAAAGAAGGATCAATGCATTGAAACAACAGGTGAAATGCGCTGCTGTAGGAGCCAAGCTCTATGAAGAAGTTCCTGACTGGAAAGTACCCAGCGCTATACCAGCCTCTCCTTGACAAGGCAGGGATGGGAGTAAATTTAATGAATACGTATTGTGATTTTTTTTTTTTAAGTGAATCGTTTAATGTTTTCCTTAAAATCCTAAAACTTAGAATCTTAAAATGAAAATTTTAGGAGTCCAGTTTTCAGAGTCTTTCCGTGGGAGTTACCTACAGACTCATTATCTTAACTCTCGAGTGTCCACACAACTTGTCACTCTAACAAGGTCCCATTTTCCTGTAGAGAAGGGAGTTCATCATGGGTGACACTGAGCCGATGATGCCACGTGTTCATGCAAGATGGCGGGCAAGGTCAGCGAGGGTCCAGCCTTCCTCTTCCTCTTAAGGCTCCGTGGTCCCAGCTTCTTCCCATCTCAGCTGTAGGCTGGCATAAGCTTCATCTCTCTACCCAGGGCTCATTCCTTTCCAGGCTCAGCTGCTCTGGTCTCTCCACAAGGTCAGCTGTAGACGATCAGGCTCATCTCTCTTGCCGGGGTCTCTGCGTGTCTCTCTTCCTGTGTTCTTCTTCTCTGTGTGTCTACTTCTGTGTGAGAGTCTGTTTTATCAGCCCACCAAGGGGGCTGGGACTCAATGCTGAGTTGCACTCTAATGACGTGGCTGAATCAAAGCCCTAATCGTGATTTAATAAAGTAGAAGTGAAACCGCTAAATTTAATACAATCAAAGGGGTATCACGCCCAGAGGAACAAACCAGTTTACAAACATTATCCATATCTCTTTTTGGAATTCATAAATAATATCAAACTGCCACACACCCCGTTGGCTGACTATTACACCTTGAGCCTGTCTGCTGGATAAACTCCTGAAGCTTGAGGCTGTCTGTTGGATATGCTTTTTTTTTTTTTTTGAGGTACCAAGGGCAGAATTGAACCCGGACCTTGTATGTAGGAAGCCGGCACTCAACCACTGAGCCACATTGGCTCTCCTGAGTTGGTTTTTTCATTTGTTTGCTTGTTGTTTTTTATTTTTTGTTTTCAGGAGGCACTAGGGACCAAACTCAGGATCTCCCATGTGGGAAGCAGGTGCTCCTGAAAAGTAATCCAGAATACAGGAAGTGTTACGTGTACTCCTGAAAAGTAATCCAGAATACAGGGAGTGTTAAGTGTCTGTCTGTTAAATGGTCCGTGTTACTTAGGTATAGTAAATGTCAGCATCTGTCTAAAGTGGTAAATTAGGGTTTAACTGCATTTATACTGCTCAAGTATTCCTAACTGGTTACTGGTTACTGAAATTCTTTGAAATGGGAAATTCTAATTTTACTAGCATTCCTAAATGTAGCCCTTTAGGCTGTTATTTTGTAAAATCTGGAAAGTCTTAGCCATGAGCCTCTGCAAAAGCAGGAAATGTTTTTTCCTATAGCAAAGTTTGGCCTCAGTATAACTTAGAATCGGGAAGGAAATGGCCAGAGTTTGGTTCTATAGGGAAGAACTCCGTATCTCCATTCGGCCAGGACGGCTCTCTAAGATCAGCAGCTGAGCTGGGAAAACTTCTACTCCTCCAGGAAACGCCTCTAGGAATAGATGAAGAGTCTGTACGTGCTTACCCCATTTCCCCCGTCAGATGTACACGATGGGAAAAGGGTGCGCCACCCTATAAAGAGGACCCAGCAAAATTAAAAGTATAATTATTGTACTTGTAATTGGCTGGTATTGAGGCCTTGTGGACAACAGGAGATGAAGGGGAAATAGTAAATGAAGAAGCAGAGCAGGAGACAGATTAGAAACAGGAAAAAAAAAAAAAATGCTGATAACCCAGGGTATGCTAGAGAGAAAGGAGCGGCGCCAGGGAAGAGCCTCCTGAACGCTAACGGAGCCGAGGACTGGGCTAACTCAAGAGCGGAAAGAGGTCCCTGGAGCTGGAAATTTGCAAAGGAGAAGTGAAGAGAAACAGGGATCAGAAGAAAGTCCCTCCACTTTCCTAGACAGAATTTATCCTGCTTCTCGGCGATACACTAACATAGATCCAAAAAGTTCAGAAAATACCAAACTTTTAAACACGACCTTTATTGCCCGGAGTTCTCCAGATAGAAGGAAGCTACAGAAAACTGATGGGGAACTAGGTTTACCTGGCTCTAGCTCAGTCAGCACTGTCTATGAAGTTTATCACAACAGGCGCCGAGCAAATGGAAACCTGCACTTCAGAAGGCCAATGACGCGACAAACTCTAATAAGCCGAAGAAGGTGAGACCCCCGGCCCAACCTCCACCCATCCAGGGAGGGGAGAAGTTTTTAAACTAAGAGCCTACCAGTGTGCTTATGGGAAAGAAGGACACTGGAAAAGGTTTCATCCTAGATGCCCCCGGGAAAACCCCCAAGAACAGCTAAGTGGGAACCTAGAGAGACCTGGAATGAAAGGGGCCAGGGGAGGGGAGCTTTACCACTGAATTAAAGCCGAATACCTGAGGCTTCCTAAGTGTGCCTTCTTTTCTAAACGCCTGTGAGCCGAATAATGCCCAGGAGACTTTTCCTCCAATTTTTACATATATAAAAGGGTTTCCCAGAATGAACTTGCCTATTACAGGCAACACTGATCCCAGAAGAGATCTTGGAAGCTGTAAAAACCAGACATGTGGGAGGCTGGAAAACCTGGAGACAATCGTACCAAATGAGTGAGAATTAGGAGTTAACAAATCTCTCGGAAACCCCAGTGGCTCAGGAACGGGCTTTAAAGCCGCATCGGGAGAAAAGAACCCACAAGCGGACAACTAACAACGCGCTCTCCGGAGCAGAGGGGCGCCGGGGTTCCCCTGAATGCTCTCTTTGGGGGGGGGCAGGCGATTGTATTTCCAGCCTTGGGGTACTTCCTCACTGCTCGCACCTTGTATGATAAGCACAGGCTGGTTTTATGATGAGAACGCGTCCAAGGGCTTCAAAGCGCTCACGGGGTCGGTCCAGGCACAGAGGGCACTGCCAGGTGAAGGCGCCCGGAGCCAGCGAGCCGCGTCCTCCCAGCAGGCGGCCCCTGGACGCGGCCCCCTGCTACCTCCGCCACATGCCTCGTAAAGCTGCTGAGCATTTGGCTGAGCGTTCAGCAAAATTACACTTATAAAATGCTTCAAAGACCTCCTGGCCTGCGGCCGCACCGCACTCAGCCCGGGTCAGCTGTTCCTGCCCAGGGAGCCCAGCCCGCCCTGGCACCTGCCAGAAGCACCTGCTCTGCCCCCGGTGAGGGGGATGCCAACTGTGCGGCAGCCTGGCGCATCACCCCCGAAGCAGGGCATCCTAACCGTAGGCCTGGACAGTCCCTGGCGAGGAAGCTGGAGTCTCTAGTAAACGTTTGCTGCCATCACCCAAAGGCAGGTGACAGGTGGTCACGCAGCAGAGGTGCTGCCCAAGCCGCGTACAGTAAACCACTGCCAGGGGGACTGACAAACCGCGGGATCCCCTCACCCTGCTCCAGCATCCCCACCTGCACCTCCACCTGTCCGGGGGTGGGGGATGAGGGTAGAGGGTTCCCGCCTTACACAGCCTCGATGGCCCCCATTTTTCTTCCCACCTTCCCTCCTCCACCCCAGCCCTCTGGACGACCTGCCTCCTGAGCTACTCAAAGGCCGCAGCCTCGGCTTCACCTGGGAGCTCTTGAGAAATGCACATTCCCAGACACTGCCCCCCAGACCTACTGCGTGGGAA